>OX940800.1:25678335-25935835 GCA_954870605.1 Acer campestre | reverse complement strand
GGAGAGATCTCATAATTTTCTGCTTGATCCTCCTATCCGAATATGGGTCACCAAGTTGATGACTTCGGTTGACTATGTCCATCAACCTCACTTGGAAGTCATTGAAGTGCTCGTGCTCTTCCATCCGAATGGTCTCAAAACTAGTTTGGAGAACTTGTAGTTTTGAATCCTTGACCACTTCAGTTCCTTCATGAGCCGTCTCTAGGATGTCCCACGCCACTTTGGCAATCCTAGTAATTTGAATCAACTTGTGTTAATTCTCGTCGACTACACATAGGAGGGCATGCATCGCCTTGTGGTTCCATTTGGAAGTCTCAAAGTCTTGAGCATTCCATTGAGCCTTAGGCTTGAGCACTTCCTCTCCTCCTCCCATAAGAGTCATCATAGGTGGAGCGTAGCCGTCTTCAACCGCCATCCATGCCCTATCATGGATTTGGCATAAGTACGCTTCCATCTTCCCCTTCCATGAGGAGTAATTATCGCCGGTGAGCAATGGTGGCCTCACACTCGACGCTCCCACTTTGCTCATCCCAAAATCACTCATAGTGTTTAGATGAATGCAAAATGTATGAATAAATCAAAAATCACAAACAATGCAAAACACACCAAAAATGAGTAAGGATCACCTAAGTATATCTAGGAACCCGCTCTAATACCAATTGAAACAAATACTCGGGTGTGTTCTAATATTAATCTAGAGGGGAACGGGGGGGTTGGGGGAGTGAATAGATTTTAACAATTTTACCCAATTTTCGCGTTAAGTCAAGATTACGAAAATGCCCTAAACTAGTCAAAATAACAAATCAAGCATATCAGTGCGGAAATTAAAGTACGCTTGATTTTTACGTGGAAACCCTCAACAGGGAAAAACCACGGGCTGGTAAGTGCGCCACACTCGAACCTCGAATCCACTAATTGAAATGAAGTTTACAACCTATGTTGACCTCGTCAAACACTACAGTCAATAACCCCTCACTTCTACCCGCAAGCCTTTAAAAATGACTCTAGTCCAATTGCTTGTGTGACCACCTAATCCCGGTGTATGACCTAATCTCGGTCTATCACATAAGACTTCAATTGCTTGCGATCTAAGCAACCTAATCCTGAAAGCTACACATAAGGCTTACTTCTCAATGAAGAGATAAACACCCTAAGTGAATATATGATGATATTCAAAGAGCAAATAAAGCTAGGGAACCTTAGATGCTTATCTAGGATGATATTGTTAGGATTATGCTCAATAGCAAGAGTGTAATATTGTAATTAACAATATTTTTCATATTAATAAAGTGATTTCTGGTTTAAACAAATCTTATAGCATTTATAGTTTAATATTATAATTGTCAAAGTAAATAATCATAAGGTCTAAAGACTATGAGAAAAGAAGAATTGTTCGTACATCTGGATATGTATGTGGTAGACACAATTCTTTAGTTAGTCTTGAATATTGTTCACAACTTAAGTTAAAGGTTAGGCACCTTTATCTTGTTAAAGTTGTAGAATTCTTTTGCTAGCATTTGAGTGGGATCAAATGAGATATGATGAGTCTAAAATCATCGGAGTGTCTTCGAGCAAAAGAATCTAGTGCACTGGGTGCATTGAACTGGATCACAATGAAATACTTTATCTATAACCGTCAGTAGATAAAAGTCATTTCATTATCAGGAAAATCGGAGAGTCTATCTTAATCCTGAGATAAACGATGGACTTATGGTTGCAAGTGATATCATTTGAGTTATCAATGAGTACGATTATATCGCATAGTCTATCCTCGATAGTTTGGTGATATTCATTTGTTAATCGATAGAGGACTTCATTTATAGATATGGACATCGTGGCTCCATTTATTAAATGAGAGTATAATATCATCATATGGATGTTTTGAGGTAATTGGATATTAAATCTCAACGTTGAGTTTTCGATAGTGTCTATTGAAAACATGGGTTCTGGACAAGTCAAAATATCCAAGTTCAAAACGTGGTCATATGAGTAAATTGTTAGGATTATGCTCAATAGCAAGAGTGTAATATTGTAATTAACAATCTTTTTCATATTAATAAAGTGATTTCTGGTTTAAACAAATCTTATAGCATTTATAGTTTAATATTATAATTGTCAAAGTAAATAATCATAAGGTCTAAAGACTATGAGAAAAGAAGAATTGTTCGTACATCTGGATATGTATGTGGTAGACACAATTCTTTAGTTAGTCTTGAATATTGTTCACAACTTAAGTTAAAGGTTGGGCACCTTTATCTTGTTAAAGTTGTAGAATTCTTTTGCTAGCATTTGAGTGGGATCAAATGAGATATGATGAGTCTAAAATCATCGAAGTGTCTTCGAGCAAAAGAATCTAGTGCACTGGGTGCATTGAACTGAATCACAATGAAATACTTTATCTATAACCGTCAGTAGATAAAAGTCATTTCATTATCAGGACAATCGGAGAGTCTATCTTAATCCTGAGATAAACGATGGACTTATGGTTGCAAGTGATATCATTTGAGTTATCAATGAGTACGATTATATCGCATAGTCTATCCTCAATAGTTTGATGATATTCATTTGTTAATCGATAGAGGACTTCATTTATAGATATGGACATCGTGGCTCCATTTATCAAATGAGAGTATAATATCATCATATGGATGTTTTGAGGTAATTGGATATTAAATCTCAACGTTGAGTTTTCGATAGTGTCTATTGAAAACATGGGTTCTGGACAAGTCAAAATATCCAAGTTCAAAACGTGGTCATATGAGTAAATATGGTAACTTGGAGAGTTATAGGCGGTCTATGAACTCTTGGCGATTACTGATATTAATCACGAGGATACACTATCTCCAACATGATTGTCTAGGGTATGAATGAGGAAACATCTTCCTTTTCTGTCTTTATTTAAGAGTTCAATTTTAGCTCTTTAGTGGAATGAGTTAAAATTAATGGATCGAACCTAAGTGAATCATTTGTTGATTGTGATTAGGTTATGTCTATTGAAGCTTAAATTTAGATAGCCCGCCAAGATTCCCAATCCACACGGACTTGCATGGATCACTTGATATATTCTACCAGACCAATTTAAGGGTCCATCTAGAATTGCATTTAATATATTAAGAATATAATTTGCACATTATTTATGTAATGAGCTGCTCAATTATATTTATATATTAATGAATGACATGTGGGCTTGTTTCTTTTAGTAAGAATGGGTCTAGTTCACATGTGGGCTTTTTATTTAAAGTCCAATGGATTAAATGAAATAAGAAAATAATTTATAGCCCATTTATTTTAAGTGGGGCGGCAAAGGTGAATTAATTAACCTAATATATTATTTTGTTTCATTGTTTAATTAAATAAGAATTAATTGTTTAATTAAGAAACAAATCTTTTCTGATTAGAAAATATGATTCCTAAAGGTATACTATTGGTAGTAGCATACTTAAATTAAAAGACTTGTTTGACAAGAAAATAAATAATTAATTTTATTTATTTAATCAAATAAGAAGTCTTTTTATTTAGTCAAATAAAAGAATAAAAGATTTATGAGTTGGATTAGGGTTTGGGAGTCTTAAACTAAATAGGAATTAGGGTGCAATACAAACTCCTTTTTGGCTTGAATATTGCGGCAACCCTAGTCCCTTTTAGGTTATTATTTTCGGCCACCCTAATAGAAAAATAGAATGAAAATTTTGCTACCTATATATGTGGACTTATAGAATTCAGCCACTTTAGGGTTTTTGGTGCTTGATTCTATTTTCTTCTTCTTCTCAATTCATAGAAAGATTATTTTTATTCTACTAAAAACATAAAAGAGATATAGATTATTCTTTGATGGTATACTATTTGCTTATTCATCAATAAGCTTGTGTGTACAACATCGATCTTGGTTCACGCGAGTTTCGATCATTAGATTGAGAACTCAAAAGTGACCGGAATAATCTTAGTATTCTTTTGATTGTTTTTGTGACTAACAAAGAAAAGAAAAGTTTGTTTTGTCCATTCACAGGTTTGCAATTCAAAGAAAAGGGAGACCACGCTCCTAGGTGATCCACGTTCGTGCTAGGATTAAAGATCTTGCGGATTACTATCGACGCAAGTCAATCGGATCACGCGACAAAAGGTATTATTCTTTTGTTAGATAACATATATGTTTAATTGATTAAAGGGTTTAAGGTTCACAAAAGGAAATTTTTTTAAAAGTTACTAAATCTATTTTTAGTCTCGCTTCCGCTGCGTGTACTATACGGTATTTTTCCCTACATAAATATGGTAACTTGGAGAGTTATAGGCGGTCTATGAACTCTTGGCGATTACTGATATTAATCACGAGGATACACTATCTCCAACATGATTGTCTAGGGTATGAATGAGGAACATCTTCCTTTTTTGTCTTTATTTAAGAGTTCAATTTTAGCTCTTTAGTGGAATGAGTTAAAATTAATGGATCGGACCTAAGTGAATCATTTGTTGATTGTGATTAGGTTATGTCTATTGAAGCTTAAATTTAGATAGCCCGCCAAGATCCCCAATCCACACGGACTTGCATGGATCACTTGATATATTCTACCGGACCAATTTATGGGTCCATTTAGAATTGCATTTAATATATTAAGAATATAATTTGCACATTATTTATTTAATGGGCTGCTCAATTATATTAATATATTAATGAAAGGCATGTGGACTTGTTTCTTTTAGTAAGAATGGGTCTGGTTCACATGTGGGCTTTTTATTTAAAGTCCAATGGATTAAATGAAATAAGAAAATAATATATGACCCATTTTATTTGAGTGGGGCGGCAAGGTCATATTTAACCTAATATATTATTTTGTTTCATTGTTTTAATTAAATAAGAATTAATTAATTTATTAATTAATTGTTTAATTAAGAAACAAATCTTTTCTGATTAGGAAATATGACTCCTAGAGTTATACTATTGGTAGTAGTATACTAAAATTAAAAGACTTGTTTGACAAGAAAATAAATAATTAAATTTATTTATTTAATCAAATAAGAAGTCTTTTTAATTTAGTCAAATAAAAGAATAAAAATATCTATGAGTTGGATTAGGTTTTGAAGTCTTAAAACTAGAAGTGAATTAGGGTGCAACTAAAACTCCTATAATTTTGGAGTGTAAATTGCGGCAACCTTAGTTTTTTGGTACAAGGATTTCGGCCACCCTTAAAAGAAAAAAGAGAGAGAGAATTCGGCCACCAAGTGTTAGGTGTTGTGGTGCTTGATACAATTCTTCTTCTTCTTCTTCTCAACTCATAGAAAGGAATTTTTATTCTACTAAAAACAAAAAAGAGTGAATAGATTATTCTTTGATGGTACACTAATTGCTTGTTCATCAATAAGCTTGTGTGTACAACATCGATTTAGGTTCACGCGAGTTTCGATCATTAGATTGAGAACTCAAAAGTGACCGGAATAATCTTAGTCTTCTTTTGATTGTTTTGTTCTTTTGATTGTTTTGTGACTAACAAAAGAAAAGAAAAGTTTGTTTGTCCATTCTCAGGTTTGCAATTCAAAGAAAAAGGGAGACCACGCTCCTAGGTGATTCACATTCGTGCTAGGATTGAAGATCTTGCGGATTACCATTGACGTAAGTCAATCGGATCACGCGACAAAAGGTATTCTTCTTTTGTTGATTATATATATGATTAATTAATTAATTAAAGGGTTAAGGTTCATAAAAAGGAAATTTTTTTAAAGTTACTAAATCTATTTTTAGTCTCACTTCCGCTGCGTGTACTATGATATTTTTCCCTACAGATATGATGACAGTAGATACAATCCTAGATGTAAAAA
Organism: Acer campestre; assembly: GCA_954870605.1. Taxonomy (NCBI): domain Eukaryota; kingdom Viridiplantae; phylum Streptophyta; class Magnoliopsida; order Sapindales; family Sapindaceae; genus Acer; species Acer campestre. The sequence continues at coordinate 25,930,024 of OX940800.1, read as the reverse complement.
GCTAAATGACATGTCATAAAGCTTAGCAAATCATAGATTAAATAACCTAGATATTGCTATCAAAATACAACACTCAATCAAAATAACACACAATCTTTATCTTGTATAATAGCATATGAACTAAGAGCATACAAGTAAGTAAAGATATGCCTTGATAAATAAAACACTAAACTTAGATGAGATTAGTTAAGAACATACCAAAGGAAGTGTGTTGAGTAAAGCCCATGCAAGCAAGCATCCTAACTATGCTAGAAAATGCTAGATGATATTTTGATGCATATGAAAATGGTTTTTGAGTGTTAAAAATGAGTTCTTGATTTGAATTTCTCTCAAATATCTCTCTTTGAAATTTAGGGTTCTTAGAGTTAGAGAACTACTCTTTAGAGAATGAAAAAGTTGTATATTTATAGACATCAAGAACATGGCATGTGAAAAGACAAGATTGCCTCTGAAAACGCACGATTGGCGATTTCATTCGGCAGCCAGGCCGTCGATCACAACCACAGAATTGGTCCCGAGAGAAACAGAAGAGCAACAGTGGTTTCATTCGGCGGTTTTGTAACCGCCGATTAAACCGCAGAATCAAACCTAAGAGATAAATCAATCAGGTATGATCAGCGGTTTTGAACGGCGGTCATGGCCGCCGATCGTAACCGCTATTTCACCAAAAGTGGTGAAATCGAGGGAGAAGCCAACGGTATTCTCCTAGAGTGGTTTTCACGTAAAACCAAGCACACCAATGTGCACACACGGACGTTTCTAAACATATTCGAGAAACGAATTACAAGACACATAAACACATAACAAGATATGACAATCAAAGTGCTAGTGTGTAATGTGACATGTGAAGAGTATGCACACAAATGCAAGTATGCTAAGTGTGTGTGTGCTTTTAAATCTCTTCAAAGAAAACTAAGCACTAGAGATATACCTTTAGAGAGCTTTTCACTTAAGGTCTTGAAAAGGGCCTTTGAGCTTGATCTTCAATCACCTAAACGACCCCTACATTTCAAACCCCAACATGTGGTTTGTCCACGAAATAGGTCAATCAATATGAGAATCCTTACACAAAGCATGATCATTAAGCATATATTCAAGACTTAAGAACAGAAACAACAAAAATGCTAGAGTTACAAGATATGATCAATGAATATTCTAGCAAGTACTTAGAGCAAATATATACACAACAATCAATTAAATCATAATTAGCTCTTGTTAACTGCCAAAATTGGTAGAGGACCAAAGAAGAATTTTTCACCTCGATACAAGGAGGACATGGGAATCCAGATACCGTCTGATTACCTCAAGGAAGGAGGGATCTTGATTGATCCGAATGCATACCCCCTCTAGAGGGATCTAGCCCGGTAATTCCCTAGCCTCTCGTGGACCTCGCAGTATCCCGACATGAAGTTCTACCCATTATCCTGATGTGGAGCTCCAACAAGCACCCCGATTCGCAATTCATCCTGCAGTATCCCGACACGGAGTTTCCCCAAGCGCCCCGTTACTATACTGTCCAGATATCTCACTATTTCATTGGCTAGATATCCCGCTGCAACCTCGGCTGGTGTCCCTATCCTCAGGTAGCAGCAGGATACTCAGGAACTCATAACACCTTCTAGAATCAGCTCGCTAGGCAGTAATAAACAGGATGAAGAAAATATCAAAAAACAAAGAAGACCAGGATAAAGCTCCATAGAGAAATACTGAAATGCTGCCATTTAGCCAAAACAGAAGGAGTAGTCTTCTTCCCGCCAATTGAGAGTTCTATTTTAACAAGTCAACTATGTTAGAATCCTTATAGGAAGGAAAGACTTGATTCTGAAAGCTCCCACGAGATTGTCTCCTCCTAGAAAGGAAAGACTTGATTCTGATGATAAAAACTCCGAGATTGTCTCCTAAGAGGAAGGAAGTCCTGTAATCGCCAAACCTTAGACCGAAACTATAGGAGTGCATGGCAAGCAACGGGACTTATATAAACAACATGATACACACCAGAGAGAGGATCGAAAATTCAACTCCTAAAACCCTACGTTCAGTTCTACTTATCGACATGCACGAATTCGCCACCACCATCTCCGTCGTATACCGAAGCTCCAGACTCCACCATTAGCCTAGAAAAACACAACTCTTGTACCCATAATATAAAGTGACAATCAATAAAGATTTTGTTTGTTTACCATATTTTTTATTCGAACCGCATTTGTTTTGTTAAGAACGTCGTTGGTATCGAACTACGTTACACCTCTCCGACCGGGATCAATCTTGATCTTAGTCCTTTAAAGTTGTTATTCGGAGATTCACCCCAATGACGATTTTCCGGTAACACTTTTGGTGCCATCTGTGGGAACCTACTTTCCCAACCAATCTTAAAACAACCTAGTTCCTACAGAATGAGACTTCGATCCTCCCAGGTCCATCCCGATGTTAGGGTTATGCTCAATAGCAAGAGTGTAATGTTGTACTTGACAATCTTTTCATATTAATAAAGTGATTTCTATTAGTTAACAAAATCTTATATAACATTTATTATTATAATTGTTAAAGTAAATAATCATAAGGTCAAAAGACTATGAGAAAAGAAGAATTGTTCGTACATCTGGATATGTATGAGGTAGACACAATTCTTTAGTTAGTCTTGAATAACGTTCACAACTTAAGTTAAAGGTTGGGCACATTTATCTTGTTAAAGTTGTAGAATTCTTTTACTAACATTTGAGTGAGATCAAATGTGTTGTGATGAGTTTAAAATCATCGAAGAGTTTCCGAGTAAAAGAATCTAGTGCACTAGGTGCATTGAACCGGAACACAATGAAATACTTTTTCTAGAACCGTCAATAGATAAAAGTTTTTTCATTATCAGCACAATCGGAGAGTCTATCTTAATCCTGAGATAAATGATGGACTTATGGTTGCAAGTGATATCATTTGAGCTATCAATGAGTACGATTATATAGCATAGTCTATCCTCCATAGTTTTCAATAGTGTTAAATGATGGACTTATGGTTTTGGATATGAAATCTTAAAGTTGAGTTTTCAATAGTGTCTATTGAAAGATGACTTCTAGACAAGTCAAAATATATATCCAAGTTCAAAGTGTGGTTATATGATTAAATATGGTAACTTGGAGAGCTATAGGCGGTCTATGAGCTCTTGGTGATTACTGATATTCTTCACGAGGATTCACTATCTCCTATATGATTGTCTAGTGTATGAATAAGTATCGTTAACTTATTCCATCTTTATTTAAGAGTGCAATAAGAACTAAAATTAATAGATTGAACCTAAGTGAATCATTTGTTGATTGTGATTGGGTTATGTCTATTGGAGCTTAAATTTAGATAGGCCCGCCAAGATCCCCAATCCGCACGGACTTGCATGAATCACTTGATATATTCTACCGGACTATTTGTGGGTCCGTTTAGAATTGTATTTAATATATTAAGAATATAATTTGCACATTATTTAATTAATGAGCTGTTTAATTATATTAATATGTTAATGAAAGGTATGTGGGCTTGTTTCGTTTAGTAAGAATGAGTCTAGTTCACATGTGGGCTTTTTATTAAAGTCCAAATGGATTAAATAAAATAAGAAAACAATATGTAGGCCCAAGTCTCTTGTCATGGGCGGCAATGGGTAATAATTAGCCTATTATATTGTTTTGTTTTATTATTTAATTAAATGGAAATTAATTAATATGTTAATTAATTATTTAATTAAGAATCAAATCTTTTTCTGATTAGGAAATATGTTTCCTAGTTGTATACTACTATTAGTAGTATATTAAAAGTAAAAGACTTTATTTGTTTAGTCAAATTAGGAAGTCTTTTATTTAGTCACAAATACACTAAAGAGTTGGATTAGGGTTTGAATTCTAAAGAAGTCTTTGTATCCTATTTGGATAAGGACTTTGGTGATCACCTTGTTGGATAAGGTAAGAATTCGGAAACCCTAAATAAACTAGGGTAGGATTTCGGCCACCCTAAAATATCTAGGGCAGAAAATTCGGTCACTATAAATATATAGTGAGAATTTTCGGCCAACCCTAGATTTTTTCTTTGAAGAATTTATTTTCTTTGGCAAAAAGAGAACAAATAAAAATCCTACTCTATTACTAGTGAGAATACGGCCAAGGTGGTTTGTGAGAGAAGAATTGTTCTAGCTTTGATAGTATACTAGTGATCTTAACATCAAGAGATCTTGTACACACTTTCGAATTAGGTTCACGCGAATTTCAATCTTACGATTGTGAATTCAAAAGTGACCGGAACATTCTTAGCAACCTTTTGGAGATTATAATGACTAACGAAATCAGAAAAAGTGTTTGTTTGTCCATTTTCAGGTTCACAATTCAAAGAAGGGAGACCACGCTCATAGGTGATTCACGTTCGTGATCAGCTTTGGAAGATCTAGCGGATTACCATCGACGTTAGTCAATCGGATCACGCGACAAAGGTATTTCATCTTTTCGTATGTATGATTAATTAATTAAAGGGTTAAGGTTCAATATGGAAAAAATTTTAAAATCTGCTAAACTCTCTTTTAGTCTCGCTTCCGCTGCGTGCACGTATTTTTTCCCTACAATTGGTATCAGAGCCTGGTTGTACCCTTTATTAATTAACGTATATATACGTGAATCTTTTTCTTTTTATTGTGATTATGCATGTTTAGAAAGAGATGACACTCTAGGTATTCTTGTATATAATTGCATTGGTATGTATGGATTTATATATGCTATATTTTGATATAAAGTGAATTGTTATTGCTTGATTTTGATCCTAGAATTTCAATGTATTTTTTGTTTCGGAATTGTAACAAGAAGGGTGGCCTATTATCGTCACAATTTCCTTCTTGGTAGTTGCTAATATATTTTTTTTTATGTATTATTTTAAACTACAGTATTTTTTTTAATGTACTAAAATATAGTGCAGTATTTTTTTGTATTAAATACTGCTGTGATTAAAAAAAAAAACTGCAGTATTTTTATTTTATAAACATGTTTGTAATATGTTCAAGCATCGAAGATTTGAAGACTTGAAGAATTAGTTGCAACCGGAACGAGTTTGGGACCATGCGCACCATAGCAACGTGCACGCGCTCAAAATTGCACGCAGCTGTGCATGTTGGACTGTGGGCTGCGCATGGCAGCCCCATGGAGTCCATGGGCTGCACACGGCAACCCTTGTTAGGGTTGTGGAGTGTGCACGCCAATTGGGCAGCCATGGGTGTTCACGTGATCCATGGGCCGTTTGAAGATTTGTTCGCCAAGAAAGGAGATTTTTTGTATTCCAAACAATTGTAATTTACTTGCTTTTCTTGGATGGATCAAAATCGTGGCTATTTATTTTGTGTAAGTATTACAATATTTGTTATTGTTTGATAACATGTCATGTAGAATAGGAGTGCCACTCATATATCTCTTTTGGTATGAACATGCATTGAATGATTTAGGTATCTAATTGGCATCTAGATAACTTGGTAAATCATTCTATGAGATTTAATCACATGCCTTAAATAATTGAGTGGGAGAAGGTGTATTGCAAACACCTATGGCCTCCAAGGTTAGTTGAACTATATTATTTTTGGTAATCCCCCCAAGGGGTGTCCATGAATGGAATATAGCAAGATACTTCCTTACAAGGATAGACTAGACAATTGATTCAAACGAGATCTACTCCCTAAGGAGGGATTTTCATAAAGGAATATATTGAGGGTCGAAATCTTGGTAGTACACTCAATGTGGTTTTATTGATATCCTCCTAAGAGTTCTTGTTAATAAAATCAAAAGGATTAATTGAAAACGTTGGTTGTTATGTTAACAATTAGGTGGGACCTAGTCCAACTAATAAATGGTGCGAACTCCCAAAGGAGGCGTAACATTTATGGGTGTTGGATTGAACGTTGAATTTTATGATTGAATTATAAATATTTAATTCAAGATAAATATTCGAAAATGCTAAACAATGATTATTTACTTATATATTTTTTTTGTTTTATTCAGAAATCATGACCCTATCCCTAATAAACATCCTGAAAGATAACACTTTAACTGGAGATAATTAAGTCACATGGAAAAGGAAAATTGGGTTGTTGCTGCAAGCTGAAAAACATAAATTTGTTCTGTCAACTTCTAAACCACCTGCTCCTATTATTGAATCTAGTGTTTTGCAAAGAGATGAGTATGAGCTGTGGAAGACTTCAGATGATATGGCTAAATGTTATATCATGGCCACTATCTTCGACGTGTTGCAACAGCAGCATGAAGGAATGGAGTCTGCTGCTGATATAATGATGTCTCTAGAGGAGATGTTTGCTATGAGATCTAGGTCGACTAAGAGAGAAGCAGTGACTGCTTTTATGAATCTTAGGATGAAACCTGGATAGGCTGTGAAAGATCACATGATGAAAGTCATAGCACATCTAAATATTGCAAAACTTAATGGTGTTGAGATAGATGGTGAGACTAAAATTGACATGATTGTCAACTCACTGTCAGATTCCTTTGATCAGTTCAAGTTGGACTACACCTTGAACAATAAGGAATACACCTTGCAAGGCCTGATGCAAGATGTTCAAAGCGCTGAAAAGATCCTTGTGAAAGGCAAAGGTCAAGATGTTCAAAGTTTATACCTAAAAGTAGAATTGTCCTGAATGAGATGTCAGGAGATACAATTCCATAGGAGGTTTCAAAACCTGGCCCAATTGTAAGTTCCGAACCATCACAAGATCAATAACCTACCATTCCTCGTTATAGTGGGAGGGTTGTAAGACAACCTGAGAGATACATCGGTCTGGGAGAATCAGTGGAGAATCTCTCGGACGACGATGATCCCTACACGTATAAGGAAGCAATTTAGGATGTTGATAGTGGCCATTGGCAAAAGGCAATGCAATATGAGATTGAGTCCATGTTCAATAACAAAGTCTGGTCCCTTGTAGACTTGCCTAAAGGGATAAAACCCATTGGGTGCAAGTGGGTATACAAGAGGAAAAGAGGTATGGATGGAAAGGTGGAAACCTTTAAAGCTAGATTAGTAGCTAAAGGTTACACACAGAAAGAAGGTATCGATTACGAGGAAAGTTCTCTCCCGTGGCCATGCTTAAATCCATTAGGATACTCTTATTCATTACGACATCTTTAGATTTAGAGATTTGGCAAATAGACATCAAGACAGCTTTCCTTAACGGAAGTCTTGACGAAAGCATCTACATGATGCAACCAGAAGGATTCATTGAAAAAGGCCAAGTGGAAAAGGTATGCAAGTTGTAAAAATCCATATATATATGGATTAAAGCAAGCATCCAGATCCTGGAACATAAGGTTCGATCAAGCTGTGAAAGGTTTTGGATTTGTTCAGAACCTTGACGAACCTTGTGTATACAAAAGGATCAAGAGCGACAAGTTGGTTTTCCTAATTCTTTATGTTGATGATATACTACTCATCGGAAACGATGTAGGTGTATTGATATCAGTAAAAGAATGGTTAGCAAAACAATTTGATATGAAGGACTTAGGAGAAGCAAGTTATATTCTTGGTATCCAAGTAATAAGGGATAGAAAGAATAGAACGATTGCACTATCCCAAGCTTCATACATAGATAAAATCTTGTCTAGATTTTCCATGCAGGATTCTAAGAAAGGTATGCTACCTTTCAGGCATGGAATCAAACTTTCTATGGAACAAGTTCCTAAGAATGAGCATGAAGAGCAATTTATGAGTAGGGTTCCATATGCCTCGGCAGTTGGAAGTCTCATGTATGCAATGCTCTGCACTAGACCAGATATTTGTTTTGCTGTTGGCATAGTTAGCAGGTTTCAATCGAAACTTGGTCTTGATCACTGGACGGCAGTCAAGCATATTTTCAAGTATCTCGGGAGAATGAGAGACAATATGCTTGTATACTCTAGAGGGGATTTGATTCCCGTAGGGTATACAAATTCTGATTTCCAGTCGGATTTTGACTCTAGAAAATCCACATCAGGATCTATGTTTACTCTTGGAGAAGGAGCAGTCATATGGAGGAGTATCAAGCAATCATGCATTGCTGACTCCACCATGGAAGCTGAGTATGTTGCTGCATGCGAAGCTGCCAAAGAGGCTGTTTGGCTCCGCCAATTCTTGATTGACTTAGAAGTGGTTCCTAGTGCGAATAAGCATATCACTATTTACTTTGACAACAGTAGAGCAGGGGCTAATTCGAAAGAACCAAGAAGTCATAAGAGAGTAAAACACATTGAAAGGAAGTATCATCTTCTTAGGGAGATTGTTCATAGGGGTGACGTGACGATTACCAAAATCGAGTCAGCAGAAAATCTATCGAATCCCTTCACAAAGGCTCTACCACAGAAGAGTTTTGATGGGCACCTAGAGAACTTGGGAATGAGAGATATGACACATTTGCTATAGCGCAAGTGGGAGATTGTTAGGGTTATGCTCAATAGCAAGAGTGTAATGTTGTACTTGACAATCTTTTTATATTAATAAAGTGATTTCTGTTAGTTAACAAAATCTTATATAGCATTTATTATTATAATTGTCAAAGTAAATAATTATAAGGTCAAATGACTATGAGAAAAGAAGAATTGTTCGTACATCTAGATATGTATGAGGTAGACAAAATTCTTTAGTTAGTCTTGAATAACGTTCACAACTTAAGTTAAAGGTTGGGCACATTTATCTTGTTAAAGTTGTAGAATTCTTTTACTAACATTTGAGTGGGATCAAATGTGTTGTGATGAGTCTAAAATCATCGAAGGGTCTTCGAGTAAAAGAATCTAGTGCACTGGGTGCATTAAACCGGATCACAATGAAATACTTTTTCTAGAACCGTCAATAGATAAAAGTCTTTTCATTATCAGGACAATCGGAGAGTCTATCTTAATCCAGAGATAAATGATGGACTTATGGTTGCAAGTGCTATCATTTGAGCTATCAATGAGTACGATTATCTAACATAGTCTATCCTCGATAGTTTGGTGGTATTCATTTGTTAATCGATAGAGGACTTCATTTATAGATATGGACATCGTGGCTCCATTTATTAAATGTGAGTAGAATATCATCATATGGATGCTTTGTGGTTTTGGATATGAAATCTTAACGTTGAGTTTTCAATAGTGTCTATTGAAAGATGACTTCTAGACAAGTCATAATATATATCCAGGTTCAAAGTGTGGTCATATGAGTAAATATGGTAACTTGGAGAGCTATAGGCAGTCTATGAGCTCTTGGCGATTACTGATATTCTTCACGAGGATTCACTATCTCCCATATGATTGTCTATGGTACGAATGAGAAACATTTACTTATTCTATCTTTATTTAAGAGTGCAATTTTAGTTCTTTAGTGGAATGAACTAAAATTAATAGATTGAACCTAAGTGAATCATTTGTTGATTGTGATTGGGTTATGTCTGTTGGAGCTTAAATTTAGATAGGCCCGCCAAGATCCCTAATCCGCACGGACTTGTATGAATTGTATTTAATTAATGAGCTGTTTAATTATATTAATATATTAATGAAAGATATGTGGGCTTGTTTCTTTTAGTAAGAATGAGTCTAGTTCACATGTGGGCTTTTTATTAAAGTCCAAATGGATTAAAAAAAACAATATGTAGGCCCAAGTCTCTTGTCATGGGCGGCAATGGGTAATAATTAGCCCATTATATTGTTTTGTTTTATTATTTAATTAAATGGAAATTAATTAATATGTTAATTAATTATTTAATTAAGAATCAAATCTTTTTCTGATTAGGAAATATGTTTCCTAGTTGTATACTACTATTAGTAGTATATTAAAAGTAAAAGACTTTATTTGTTTAGTCAAATTAGGAAGTCTTTTATTTAGTCACAAATACACTAAAGAGTTGGATTAGGGTTTGAATTCTAAAGAAGTCTTTGTATACTATTTGGAAAAGGACTTTGGTGATCACCTTGTTGGACAAGGTAAGAATTCGGAAACCCTAAATAAACTAGGGTAGGATTTCGGCCACCCTAAAATATCTAGGGCAGAAAATTCGGTCACTATAAATATATAGTGAGAATTTTCGCGAATTTTCGGCCAACCCTAGATTTTTTCTTTGATGAATTTATTTTCTTTGGCAAAAAGAGAAAAAGTAAAAATCCTACTCTATTACTAGTGAGAATACGGCCAAGGTGGTTTGTGAGAGAATAATTGTTCTAGCTTCAATAGTGTACTAGTGATCTTAACATCAAGAGATCTTGTACACACTTTCTAATTAGGTTCACACGAATTTCAATCTTACGATTGTGAATTCAAAAGTGACCGGAACATTCTTAGCAACCTTTTGGAGATTATAGTGACTAACAAAATCAGAAAAAGTGTTTGTTTGTCCATTTTCAGGTTCACAATTCAAAGAAAGGAGACCACGCTCATAGGTGATTCATGTTCGTGATCGGCTTTGGAAGATCTTGCGGATTACCATCGACGTTAGTCAATCAGATTACGCGACAAAGGTATTTCTGTAGGGAAAAATACCGTATAGTACACGCAGCGGAAGCGAGACTAAAAATAGATTTAGTAGCTTTTAAAATTTTTTCCTTTTTATGAACCTTAACCCTTTAATTAATTAAACATATATATAATCAACAAAAGAAGAATACCTTTTGTCGCGTGATCCGATTGACTATGTGTCGATGGTAATCCGCAAGATCTTCCAATCCAATCACGAACGTGAATCACCTAGGAGCGTGGTCTCCCTTTTCTTTGAATTGTATACCTGAGAATGGACAACAAAACTTTTCTGTTTTCTGTTAGTCACAAAAATTCCAATAGATTGTTAAGAATGTCCCGGTCACTTTTGAATTCACAATCGTTAGATTGAAACTCGCGTGAACCTTATTCGAAATTGTGCACAAGACCTCTTGATGTAAAGATCACTAGTGCACTATCGAAATAAGAACAATTCTTCTCACAATCTCTCTTGGCCGAATTTCACACTAGTCTAAGAGTTGGATTTTATTTTTCTCTAGCAAAAGAAAAATCTATCAATTGTAAAAACTAGGGTTAGACCTAAATACAAAGAATATATATATATATATTTATTGGATGCACCGAATTCTCTTTATATATATATATATATATATATATTCAAATTCTGCATCCTTTTAAATATATATTGTGCACTAATATTGCTCGGTCAAATATATATTATTTTTCTCTCTAGCCAAAAATCATACCAAATATCTTATATATATTTATGATACCTGATATGCAATTCAACTTGTATACAAATTGTAGTGCACGAATTCTTTTGCCCAATCTATGCATGTATATCTTCGGTTAAACATATATTATATATTATATATCTATGGCCAAATATCAACCGAATATATTATATATATATTTATGACATATATCTCGGCCAAATATAACAAATATCTCTATAGTGCACGAATTCAACTTGCATTATATCTCTATAGTACAAACCCTAATCCAACTCTTTAGTGTATTTGTGACTATATAAAAGACTTCCTAATTTGACTAAACAAATAAATTCTTTTATATTTAGTATAATACTAATAGTAGTATACTACTAGGAAACATATTTCCTAATCAGAAAAAGATTTGATTTTTAATTAAATAATTAATTAACATATTAATTAATTTCCATTTAATTAAATAATAAAATAAAACAATATAATGGGCTAAAAATTAGCCATTGCGGCCCATGACTAGAACTTGGGCCTACATATTGTTTTCTTATTTTATTTAATCCATTTGGACTTTAATAAAAAGCCCACATGTGAACTAGATCCATTCTTACTAAAAGAAACAAGCCCACATGCCTTTCATTAATATATTAATATAATTAAACAGCCAATTAAATAAATAATGTGCAAATTATATCATTAATATATTAAATAAAATTCTAAATGGACCCATAAATTGGTCCGGTAGAATATATCAAGTGATCCATGCAAGTCCGTGTGGATTGGGGATCTTGGCGGGCTATCTAAATTTAAGCTTCAATAGACATAACCTAATCACAATCAACAAATGATTCACTTAGGTCCGATCCATTAATTTTAACTCATTCCACTAAAGAGCTAAAATTGAACTCTTAAATAAAGACAGAAAAGGAAGATGTTCCTCATTCATACCCTAGACAATCATGTTGGAGATAGTGTATTCTCGTGATTAATATCAGTAATCGCCAAGAGTTCATAGACCGCCTATAACTCTTTAAGTTACCATATTTACTCATATGACCACGTTTTGAACTTGGATATTTTGACTTGTCCAGAATCCATGTTTTCAATAGACACTATCGAAAACTCAACGTTGAGATTTAATATCCAATTACCTCAAAACATCCATATGATGATATTATACTCTCATTTAATAAATGGAGCCATGATGTCCATATCTATAAATGAAGTCCTTTATCGATTAACAAATGAATATCACCAAACTATCGAGGATAGACTATGCGATATAATCGTACTCATTGATAACTCAAATGATATCACTTGCAACCATAAGTCCATCATTTATCTCAGGATTAAGATAGACTCTCCGATTGTCCTGATAATGAAATGACTTTTATCTACTGACGGTTATAGATAAAGTATTTCATTGTGATCTAGTTCAATGCACCCAGTGCACTAGATTCTTTTGCTCGAAGACACTTCGATGATTTTAGACTCATCATATCTCATTTGATCCCACTCAAATGCTAGCAAAAGAATTCTACAACTTTAACAAGATAAAGGTGCCCAACCTTTAACTTAAGTTGTGAACAATATTCAAGACTAACTAAAGAATTGTGTCTACCACATACATATCCAGATGTAAGAACAATTCTTCTTTTCTCATAGTCTTTAGACCTTATGATTATTTACTTTGACAATTATAATATTAAACTATAAATGCTATAAGATTTGTTTAAACTAGAAATCAATTTATTAATATGAAAAAGATTGTTAATTACAATATTACACTCTTGCTATTGAGCATAATCCTAACAATCTCCCACTTGTGCTATAACAAATGTGTCATATCTCTCAAGCCCATATTCTCTAGATGCCCATCGAAACTCTTCTGAGGTAGAGCTTTTGTGAAGGGATTTGCTAGATTTTCTGCTGACGCGATTTTGGTAATCGTCACGTCACCTCTTTGAATAATCTCCCTTAAAAGATGATACTTTCTTTCAATGTGTTTACCTCTCTTGTGACTTCTAGGTTCTTTCGAATTAGCCACTGCTCCACTGTTGTCACAGTAGATAGTGATCTACTTATTCGCACTAGGAACCACTTCCAAGTCAATCAAGAATTGGCGGAGCCAAACAGCCTCTTTGGCAGCCTCGCATGCAACAACATACTCAGCTTCCATGGTGGAATCAACAATACAAGATTGCTTGATACTCCTCCATATAACTGCTCCTCCTCCAATAGTAAACACAACCCCTGATGTGGATTTTCTGGAGTCAGAATCTGATTGGAAATCAGAATCTGTATACCCAACGGGAATTAAATCCCCTCTAGAGTATACAAGCATATTATCTATCGTTCTCTTAAGATACTTGAAAATATGCTTGACCGCCGTCCAGTGATCAGGACCAGGTTTCGATTGAAACCTGCTAACTATGCCAACAGCAAAACAAATATCTGGTCTTGTACAGAGCATTGCATACATGAGACTTCCAACTGCCGAGGCATATGGAACTCTACTCATGAATTGCTCTTCATGCTCATTCTTAGGAACTTGTTCCTTAGAAATCTTGATTCCATGTCTGAAAGGTAACATACCTTTCTTGGAATCCTGCATGGAAAACCTAGACAAGATCTTGTCTATGTATGAAGCTTGGGATAATGCAATCGTTCTATTCTTTCTATCCCTTATAACTTGGATACCTAGAATAAAACTTGCTTCTCCGAAGTCCTTCATATCAAATTGTTTTGCTAACCATTCTTTTACTGATGTCAATACACCTACATCGTTTCTGATGAGTAGTATATCATCAACATAAAGAATCAGGAAAACCAACTTGTCGCCCTTAATCCTTTTGTATACACAAGGTTCGTCAAGATTCTGAATAAATCCAAAACCTTTAACAGCTTGATCGAACCTTATGTTCCAGGATCTGGATGCTTGCTTTAATCCATATATGGATTTCTGCAACTTGCATACCTTTTCCATTTGGCCCTTTTCAATGAATCCCTCTGGTTGCATCATGTAGATGCTCTCGTCAAGACTTCCATTAAGGAAAGCTGTCTTGGCGTCCATTTGCCAAATCTCTAGATCTAAAGATGCTGCAATGGACAAGAGTATCCTAATGGATTTAAGCATGGCCACAGGAGAGAAGGTTTCCTCCTAATCGATACCTTCTTTCTGTGTATACCCTTTAGCTACCAATCTCGCTTTAAGGGTTTCCACCTTTCCATCCATACCTATTTTCCTCTTGTATACCCACTTGCACCCAATGGGTTTTATCCCTTTAGGCAAGTCTATAAGGGACCAGACTTTGTTATCGAACATAGATTCAATCTCAGATTGCATTGCCTTTTACCAATGGCGACTATCAACATCCTCCATAGCTTCCTTGTACGTGTAGGGATCATCGTCGTCCGGGAGATTCTCCACTGATTCTCCCAGACTGATGTATCTTTCGGGTTGTGTTCTAAACCTCCCACTACGACGAGGAATGATAGGTTGTTGATCTTGTGTTGGATCGGAACTTACAATTGGGTTTGGTTGTGTAACCTCTTGTGGAATTGTATCTCCTGACATCTCATTTAGGACAATTCTACTTCTAGGCACAAAATCATTCATATAGTCCTTTTCCAGAAATTTAGCATTTGTCGAAACAAATACTTTAAGATCTGAAGGACTATAAAAATAATATCTTTTAGTTTCTTTTGGATACCCTACAAATATACATGTTTCCGAACGGGATTCCATCTTTTCTGTCTTTCCTTTTAACACATGCGCAGGACAACCAAATATCCTTAAGTATTGTAAACTAGGCTTGCGCCCAGTCCACAACTCATGCGGTGTTTTATGAACAGATTTAGATGGTACATCGTTTAGAATATATATAGCAGTTTGTAAAGCATATCCCCAAAAAGAAATAGGAAGTGTTGAATAACTCAACATAGACCTAACCATATCCAAAAGAGTTCTATTTCTCCTTTCTGCTACCCCATTTTGTTGAGGTGTACCTGGTGCATAAAACTGAGAAACTATCCCATTATCAATAAGATATTGCTGAAACTCACCAGATAGATATTCTCCACCACGATCAGATCTCAAGATTTTTATGTGTTTCTCAAGCTGATTTTCCACTTCAGCTTTGAATGCTTTGAACATGTCAAAAGCATCCGACTTATGTCGCATGAGATACACATAGCCAAATCTTGAGCAATCAACTGTGAAAGTGATGAAGTACTCATATCCACCTCTAGCTTGAATGCTCATAGGTCCACATACATCAGTGTGTATCAATCCTAAACATTCAGTAGCTCTAGCACCTTAGGCAGAGAATGTCCTTTTGGTCATTTTACCTTCCAAACAAGATTCACAAGTTGGTAGATCATCAACCTTTAAGTCACTCAATGGTCCGTCACTTACCAATCTTTTAATCCTATTAAGGTTAATATGACCTAGGCGTAAATGCCATAGATAGGTTTCATCTTTTGATAATTTAACTCTTTTATGATTAGGTTCCGTTATTTCTGTGTTTAACGAGTGAGAGATATTTCTATGCAAAAAGTATAGACCGTTTTCCAATGTACCTTGGCAAATAATTTTGTCATTCTTACTAATAATAAAAACTTTATTAAAAGTAACCGAATATCCAAATTTATTCAAACAAGAAACTGAAATTAAATTCCTCTTGAATTTAGGTACATAATAAACGTCTATCAAATCTAAATGCCTTCTAGAATCCAAATAAACTCTAATATCTCCCACTGCACTTGCAGACACTAACGATCCGTTGCCCAAGCGCATATTGATTTCATTCTTACTCAGCCTTCTCCTTTCTTGGAACCCCTGCAAGGAATAACAAACATGATTAGTGGCTCCAGAGTCTATGATCCAAGAATCTGTAGAATCTGCCAAAAAACATGTTTCAAGATAATTCACATTACCTTCTTCCTTCTTGTTCTGGGACTTTGGGCAATTTCTTTTCCAATGTCCCTTTTCACCACAAAGAAAGCATTTCCCTTTGATCTTGGTTACTTTCTTGGTCTCCTTCTTGGTAGGCCCAAGTTGCTTTTTCTTCTGTTGTTTCTTGACCTTCTGACGGGTCTTAACAGTAGCAACTTTACCAACCACATGAATCTCTTGACCTTTGCTTTTCACAAGGATCTTTTCAGCACTTTGAACATCTTGCATCAGGCTCTGTAAGGTGTATTCCTTTTTGTTCAAAGTGTAGTCCAATTTGAACTGATCAAAGGAATCTGACAATGTATTGACAACCATATCAATTTTTGTCTCACCATCTATCTCAGCGCCATGCGGTTCAGCAATGTTGAGATGTGCTATGACTTTCATCATGTGATCCTTCACAGCCTGTCCAGGTTTCATCCTAAGATTCATAAAAGCAGTCACTGCCTCTCTCTTAGTCGTCCTGGACTTCATAGCAAACATCTCCTCTAGAGACATCATTATATTAGCAGCAGACTCCATTCCTTCATGCTGCTGTTGCAACACGTTGGAGATAGTGGCCATAATATAACATTTGGCCATATCATCTGAAGTCTTCCACTGCTCATACTCATCTCTTTGCATTATGCTATATTCATTATTAGGAGCAGGTGGTTTAGGAGTAGTTAGAACAAACTTATGTTTTTCACTTTGCAGCAACAACCCAATTTTCCTTTTCCATGTTACATAATTATATCCAGTTAAAGTGTTATCTTTCAGGATGTTCATAAGTGATGGGGTCATGATTTCTGAATAAAAACAAAACATATATAAGTAAATAATCATTATAAAGCACTTTAAATATTTATCTTGAATTAAATAAATAACTCAATCATAAAAATTCAACCGTGATCTAACACCCATAAATGTTACGCCTCCTTTGGGAGTTCACACCATTTATTAGTTAGACTAGGTCCCACCTAATTGTTAACATAACAACCAGCGTTTTAAATTTTAGCCTTGCAATTTTACTAACAAGAACTCTTAGGAGGATATCAATAAAATTACATTGAGTGTGTTACCAAGATATCGACCCTCAACTTTCTCTCACGAAAATCCCTCCTTGGGGAGTAGATCTCGTTTGAGTCCATTGTCTAGTCTATCCTTGTAAGGAAGTATATTGCTAAATTCCATTCATGGACGCCCCTTGGGGGGATTACCAATAAATAATTAAGCTCAACTAATCTTGGAAGCCATAGGTGTTACAAAAACACCTTCTCCCACTCAATTATTTAAGATTGTGATTAAATCCCATAGAATGATTTACCAAGTTATCTAGATGCCAATTTAGATACCTAAATCATTCAATGCATGTTCATACCAAAAGAGATATATGAGTGGCACTCCTATTCTATATGTCATGTTATCATACAATAACAAATATTGTAATATTTAAGCAAAAATTAAATAGCAACAATTTTGGCCCATCCTAGAAAAACAAGTAAATTACAATAATTTAGGAATACAAGATCTTCAAGTGGCCCATCAACCATACGCTCATCCTTCGGCCTCCTCCCTTGGGCTTGCACAGCCCACAACCCCACAAAGGGGCTGCCATGCGCAGCCCATAAGGCCTTGCAAGGCTGCCGTGCGCAGCCCACCATGTTATGGGCTTGCCATGCGCAGCCCAATCCACTCCTAGGGTGAGCATGATGCTTGTTCTTGGTTCCGGTTGCTTCACGTCTTCGATTCTTCGATGTAGAATGTATTACAACTTTATTTAACAATAAAATACTGCAGTAAATTTTTATTTATTTTTATTAACTGCAGTGATTTTTTTTTTTTACAAAAAAAAAAAACTGCACATAAAATAAAAATACTGCAGTAAAATACTGCACTTTAAAATAAATAAAAAAAATAAACTAGCAACTACCAAGAAGGAATTATGGCGATGATAGACCACCCTTCTTGTTACAATTTCGAAACCAAAATTACATTGAAAATCTAGGACCAAAATCGAGCAATAACAATCCACATAAACATATATAAATCCATACATCCACATGTAATTATATATGCGAATACCTAGAGTGCCATCTCTTTCTAAACATGCATAATCACAATAAAAAGAAATTGATTCACGTATATATACGTTAATTAATTAAAAGGGTTCAACCAGGCTCTGATACCAATTGTAGGGAAAAATAACGTAGTACATGCAGCGGAAGCGAGACTAAAAAAGAGTTTTAGATTTAGTAGCTTTTAAAATTTTTTCCTTTTATGTACCTTAACCCTTTAATTAATTAAACATATATATATATAATCAACAAAAAGAAGAATACCTTTTGTCGCGTGATCCGATTGACTTACGTCAATGGTAATCCGCAAGATCTTCAATCCTAGCACGAATGTGAATCACCTAGGAGCGTGGTCTCCCTTTTTCTTTGAATTGCAAACTTGAGAATGGACAAACAAACTTTTCTTTTCTTTTGTTAGTCACAAAACAACCAAAAGAAGACTAAGATTATTCCGGTCACTTTTGAGTTCTCAATCTAATGATCGAAACTCGCGTGAACCTAAATCGATGTTGTACACACAAGCTTATTGATGAACAAGCAATTAGTGTACCATCAAAAAATAATCTATTCACTCTTTTTTGTTTTTAGTAGAATAATAATTCCTTTCTATGAGTTGAGAAGAAGAAGAAGAAGAAGAAGAATTGTTTCAAGCACAACAACACCCAAAAACTAGGTGGCCGAATTCTCTCTCCCAAAAGTATTAGGGTTGCCGCAATTTTCACTCCAAAAATATAGGAGTTTTAGTTGCACCCTAATCCAACTCATAGATATTTTTATTCTCTTATTTGACTAAATTAAAAAGACTTCTTATTTGATTAAATAAATAAAATTAATTATTTATTTTCTTGTCAAACAAGTCTTTTAATTTAAGTATACTACTACCAATAGTATACCTTTAGGAATCATATTTCCTAATCAGAAAAGATTTGTTTCTTAATTAAACAATTAATTAATAAATTAATTAATTCTCATTTAATTAAAACAATGAAACAAAATAATATATTAGGTTTAATATACACCTAGCCGCCCCACTTATAAATATTGGGCCATATATTATTTTCTTATTTCATTTAATCCATTGGACTTTAAATAAAAAGCCCACATGTGAACCAGACTCATTCTTACTAAAAGAAACAAGCCCACATACCTTTCATTAATATATTAATATAATTGAGCAACCCATTAAATAAATAATGTGCAAATTATATTCTTAATATATTAAATGCAATTCTAAATGGACCCATAAATTGGTCCGGTAGAATATATCAAGTGATCCATGCAAGTCCATGTGGATTGGGGATCTTGGCGGGCTATCTAAATTTAAGCTTCAATAGACATAACCTAATCACAATCAACAAATGATTCACTTAGGTCCGATCCATTAATTTTAACTCATTCCACTAAAGAGCTAAAATTGAACTCTTAAATAAAGACAGAAAAGGAAGATGTTCCTCATTCATACCCTAGACAATCATGTTGGAGATAGTGTATCCTCGTGATTAATATCAGTAATTGCCAAGAGTTCATAGACCGCCTATAACTCTCCAAGTTACCATATTTACTCATATGACCACGTTTTGAACTTGGATATTTTGACTTGTCCAGAAGCCATGTTTTCAATAGACATTATCGAAAACTCAACGTTGAGATTTAATATCCAATTACCTCAAAACATCCATATGATGATATTAGACTCTCATTTAATAAATGGAGCCACGATATCCATATCTATAAATGAAGTCCTCTATCGATTAACAAATGAATATCTCACCAAACTATCGAGGATAGACTATGCGATATAATCGTACTCATTGATAACTTAAATGATATCACTTGCATCCATAAGTCCATCATTTATCTCAGGATTAAGATAGACTCTCCGATTGTCCTAATAATGAAATGACTTTTATCTACTAACGGTTATAGATAAAGTATTTCATTGTGATCCAGTTCAATGCACCCAGTGCACTAGATTCTTTTGTTCGAAGACACTCTGATGATTTTAGACTTATCATATCTCATTTGATCTCACTCAAATGCTAGCAAAAGAATTCTACAACTTTAACAAGATAAAGGTGCCCAACCTTTAACTTAAGTTGTGAACAATATTCAAGACTAACTAAAGAATTGTGTCGACCACATACATATCCAGATGTACGAACAATTCTTCTTTTCTCATAGTCTTTAGACCTTATGATTATTTACTTTGACAATTATAATATTAAACTATAAATGCTATAAGATTTGTTTAAACCAGAAATCACTTTATTAATATAAAAAAGATTGTTAATTACAATATTACACTCTTGCTATTGAGCATAATCCTAACACTTTTGGCACTTATGCTTATAGGAGTATGCCATTCGGGCTATGCAACGTTTAAGGATTCCCATTATTGATTGGCTTATTTCGTGGACAAACCACAAGTTGGGGTTTGAATTGTAAGGGTTGATTAGGTGATTGAAGACCAACATTGAAAGCCCTCTTCAAGACCTCAAGGTGACAAGCACTCCAAAGGTATATCTCTAGTGCTTAGTTTTCATTGAAGAGATCTAGAAGCACACACACACTTAGCATACTTGCATATGTGTGCATACTTTTCACATGTCACATTACACACTAGCACTTCGATTGATTATATCTTGTTGTGTGTTTGTTTGTGTCGTGTAATTCGTTTCCCGAATATGTTCGGAAACGTCCGCGCTTGCACGATAATATGCCTGGGTTTGCGCGAAGATCACCTTCGGAGAATGCCCCTTGGCTTCTCCCTTGGTTTCACCTTCATTGGTGAAACGACGGTTTGATCGGCGGCCATGACCGCCGAATGAAACCGCCGTTTGATTCCAGAAAGCTCTGGACTGAATCTGCGGTTACGATCGACTGTGAGGCCGCCGAATCGAAACCGCCGAATAAACCTGATGCATTTATTATTCTCGGGTTCTATTCGACGGTTTAATCAGTGACCTGGCCGTCGAATTGAAACCGTCGAATTAGATATTTTAGGTCAGTTTCTTTTTGGGTTTTGATCGGCGGTTTCGAATGACCGCCGAATCTAGTCGCCGAATGATCCCCTGCTTCTCGGGTTCAATTCGACGGTTACATTCTGTGGCCACGACCGCAGAATGAAACCGCCGATCGGTGATTTCAAGGGCAAAATTGTCTTTCCACTTGCCCTGTTCTTGATGTCTATAAATATCATACTTTCTCATTTCTCTAACTTAGTTCTCTGACTCAAAAGAACCCTAAACTTCAAAGAGAGATATTTGAGAGAAAATCAAATCAAGAACTCATTTTTATACACTCAAAACCTTTCTCATATGCATCTAAATATCATCTAGCATTTTCTAGCATAGTTAGGATGCTTGCTTGCATGAGTTTTGGTCAACACACATCCTTTAGTATGTTCTTCACTAATCTCATCTAAGTTTAATGTTTTATTTATCAAAGAAATCTCTTATATTATTTGTATGCTCTTAGAATATATTCTAGATACAAAATAGAGATTGTTGTGTTGACATGTTTGTGTGTTGTATATTGGCAGCAACATCTAGGTTATTTTATCTATGATTTGCTAAGTTTTATGACATGTCATTTAGCTATTGACATCTAGGATTGCATTTATTGTTATCTAATCATCCTAGATAAACATCTAAGGTTACCTAGCTTTATTTGCTCATTGAATATCATTATATATTCACATAGGTTGTAATCTCTTCATTGAGAAGTAAGTCTTGCGTGTAGCTTCTGGGATTAGGTTTCTTAGATCGCAAGTAATTAAAGTCTTGTTGTGATAGACCTGGATTAGGTCGGACACCGGGATTAGGTGGTCACACAAGCAATTGGACTAGGTTCACTCATACCGGGATTAGGTAGGTGTGTGATTATATGCCGGGAGTAGGTTGTAATCGTTTAACACGTTTAGTGGATTCGAGGTTCGAGTGTGGCGCACTATACATCCCGTGGTTTTTCTCGTGAGGGTTTCAACGTAAATATCAAGTGTCTTTTATAGTTCCGCACCATATTACACTTGTTATTGTATTGACTAGTTTGGGGCATTTTCATAATTTGACTAAACACGAAAATTGGGTAAAATTGGTAAAATCTATTCACCCCCCCTAGATTATTATTAGATCACACCGTGTTATTTGTTTCAATTGGTATCAGAGCAGGTTCCTAGATATACTTAGGTGATCCTAGCTCATTTTTGGTGTGTTTTGCATTGTGTGTGATTTTTGATTTATTCATACATTTTGCATTCATCCAAACACTATGAGTTATTTTGGGATGAGCAAAGAGGGAGCGTCGAGCGTGAGGCCACCGTTGCTCACCAGCGATAATTACTCCTTATGGAAGGGGAAGATGGAAGCGTACTTATGCCAAATCCATGTTAAGGCATGGATGGCGGTTGAAGACGGATACGCTCCTCCTATGATGACTCCCACGGATGGAGGAGAAGAAGTTCTCAAGTCCAAGGCACAATGGACTAATGGAGAGTTTGAGACTTCAAAGTGGAATAGGAAGGCAATGCATGCCATCCTGTGTGCCATGGATGAGAACCAGTACAAGTTGGTTCAAATTACTAGGATCGCCAAAGAGGCATGGGAAATCCTAGAGACGGCTCATGAAGGAACCAAAGTGGTCAAGGATTCAAAACTACAAGTCCTCCAAACTAGTTTTGAGACCATTAGTGAAATTCCCTTTAAAGTGATAGTGTTTTATACTTAGAGGGGGGGGGGGGGGTGTGAATAGGTATAGTCCCAAATTCTTCCAATATTCAAAAATGCGGAATATAAGAATGAAATGAATACTTGAAATGATATAACAATTGTATAATATAAATCAATTCATGTAAGCATCAATATACAATAGAATCAATACAAGTGAACATATGGAAGATAAGGAAATATAAAGCGAAAATGAGACACAATATTTTTACGTGGTAAAACCTCAAAGAGGAAACATCCACGGATTGAATCCACAACCACCGGCAAAGCAAATCCACTATACGAAAAGGCCTTACACACTCAAAGCTATCAACACTATGATATCCACTTCAAGCTATCAAAACCTAATCAACCCTCGGGCTAGTGATTCACAAAGTCTACTCTCTATCCAAGATGTGTCCTACACCTCTAGAGAGCAACTTCCTATCCAAGACTAAAAAGCCTCTAGGAAGATTTCCTTGCTTAGCAATCTAGATCACTAGGATCCTAGTTAAGCTACCCTAGCTCAACCATTCGGAGTACGCAACTCCTTGCTAAGACTTTTGCTTAGTTATTCGGATCCTCTTGATCCTAACTAAGACTTCTTGCTTGGCTATCCGGAATCCTTTCCTAGCCAAGTCTTCTTGCTCAAGACAAAGCTTCACTCACTTTGCAAGAGACTTCAACCTTTCACAAGGCAATGATCTAAGTGATGCAAATGATGCAAGCACACACAAATAGAGTAAGTAGATCAAACACACTCTATGAACATGCAATTAGAGAATCTAGAATAAAGCTATCACAACTCAATCATAAAATGTATCTAGAAACCTAAGCATGTGAATTAACATCATTCATATTACTTTTCATCAATCAAATAAGAAACTTAAAGAGATGATCAATAATGAAAGTAGTAAGAAGATGAATCACTTACAAACAAATAAAGCTAGATAATCAATCAAGCTCTATGAACATGCTTACATACATTCTAGGATATGCTTTCAACAATCAATCACAAAAATACCTAGAAATCAAAGCATGTATATCAATAAGAACAAGGTATGAATATTCAATATATCACACTAAAAGCCTAGTTCTTAGATCATGAAATTAAACCTAGAAAATGTCATAAAGCACATCACATAAGAATCAATTTCAAGATATGTCAAGTTTTAGTAAAATATACTCAAATGAGATTCAAGACTAAAACTCAACAAAAACAATCAATCATATAACCCTAGCATGTGAGTTAACATCATTCATATTATCTTTCATCCATCAAATAAGAATATTAAAGAGATGATCAACAATGAAAGTAAGAAAAAGTTAAATCACTTACAAACTCAAATCTCGGACTGAGATTGATGCACAGCAGAAAATCAGGAACTCAAATGACTATGGAAATGCTTGGGGTTTGTAGCTCTCTTCAAGACCAACAATTTTGGCTTTTGGATCACTCAATTTCGAGTTCATATGAGAGAGTTATGATCAAAATAAGAAAATGAAAATGTTGAAGAATTCTGCAGAAATTTCTTCAAGTTCATAGAAATGGAGGGAATTGGAGGGATTTAAAAAGAATTGAAGGAGGGGCAAAATTGTCCAATTTTTTGAGGGGACTTTGGCCAGTCCACGTGTGGCCAGCGTGTGCCACACGTGGCCAGAGAGGAGCTCTGGCCGTGTGGCACACGTGGTCCACACGTGGCCACCCCTTGCTTGGCTTTTGGCCGAGCAACCTCGTCGCGCACCTCTTGCGTTCTTCAGCCGTATTCGGGCATCCGAACTCCGAATTTGAATCCGTTTTCGGATTACGAACCATGACTCCCTCATGCACGACAAAAACTATGAAACTTTGAAAAATGGTTGAGAATTCATCTCGGAAAATGACGACGAACACAACTCAACGAATGAGAACGAAAAGTAGCGTAGCTACATCGTTTGGACTCGAAACTTAATGAATGAGTAACCGAAATGACCGGAACACAATAAGGAATCAAATAAGATCATGTTCAAGTCCAAAACACAAAAAACACAAACAAATAAACACTATGCAACACAAGCATGCCATATCTAAGCGATAGTGAGAAAACATGCAATTCTACAAGATTGTCAACAATGAGATAAATGCATGTGCATGCTAAATGTGTGTGAAAGTGTTATACCAAATGTTTGAACTACGATGCAGGGACACACATGTATGAATTGTGTGTGTGTGCGCTTACGCCTTGCAAGAGGAAGAAGAATCTTGATACCTTAGCATCCAAGTATGCGATGTTCCCTTGAAGACGATATTTGCACAAGATGTTGCTTCTTCACCTTTGAGGCTCCTTTCTTCCAAGAAACACTTAAGCAACTACTAATACAAATATAGAGCGTTTTGCAATGGAATCAAGCCAATACAAATAACGGATCTTACAATTAGGATGGAAGAGCATGAGCACTTCAATGACTTCCAAGTGAAGTTGATGGACATTGTGAATCAAAGTCATCAACTAGGAGACCCATATTCGGATAGGAGAATCAAGCAGAAGATTATGAGATCTCTCCCCGAAAGGTTCGAATCAAAAGTGACGGCTTTAGAAGAAAATGATGGGTACAAGGATATAAAGCCGAGTGAAGTCATTGGAAGACTTCTAGCCTATGAGTCAAGAAAGGCTATCACCTCACCTCCTAAGAAAAAGAAGAATATTGCTTTGAAGATGTCGAAGCATAACAAGAAGGAGGATGACTCGGACGATGAACTTAACGCATTTGTGAAAAAGTTCAAGAAGTTTGCCAAGTTCGAGAAGAGTGGTATTGGATCCAATGGTCAAGACTTGAAGAAAAATGGTCCTTTCAACAAGTTTGAGCCTAGGCTAGAGAAGGCCGAAAGGAAAGTGGTCCAATGTTATGAGTGTGGTGGTATAGGACACTTTGCCCCCGAATGTGCGAATAGCATGGACAAGAAGAAGGGAAAAGTGATGGCCGCCTCGTGGAGTGATAGTTGTGATGACTCCCATGAGGGAGATGAGTTGTTAAGTGATGAGGAGCTTGCCATTAACTACACGGCTTTTGGACTCACATATGTAGAAAATGAAGTTGATGGCAAGGATAACTTGACGAGTGATCCCATAGAAAGATTAGATGAAGAAGTAGTTATAGAAGAGATTGATGTAGCTACTCATTGGGATATGACTCATATGTCATCAAGAGACAAATTTGATGATCTTGATGAAGGAGATGACTTCATTGGTGAGATGGAGGATTTAGGAAATGACTCCATTGGTAAGATAGAGAATATAGGGGATGACTCAATTAATGAGAACTTGTCATCCCACTCCACACATGGAATTGTGGAGAAAATGGATCTTGATGACTACTTGAGAAGGGTTGAAAGCCTTAGGATAATGAATGAAAAGGAGGTTCATCATTTGAAGGAAGAAAATCTTAAGCTTTCAACACAAGTGGACAACTTAAGTAGAGAAGTGGTGAGATCCATGATTGATGAAGACAAGCTAAGAGATGAGCTAGCTTTGTCTAAGAGGAATGAAGAAGGGTTGAAAAGGGAGCTTGATGATGCTAGAAAGTTAATGGATAAAATGACCTCTAGCACGGAAAAACTCAACCATATGTTGCGTATTGGAAAAGGCCCCTATGACAAGAGAGGTCTTGGCTTTGAAGATGACAAGGAGATTCCCACTCCTAACAAGTCTATGAGTGTCAAGAGCCTTGGCAACAAAGAAACTTCATCCATGCACACTCCTAGGAAGAAGATTGATCTAGGACAATGTTCTCAAGGTGCACAAGTGAAGGTAGCCTCAAGAAGTCAACCTACAAGATTTCCTCACACTAACTTCCCTCAAGCTCAAATTCATCAAGGGAAGAATCCTATCATGCAAGTTCATTTAGGGAAGCAACCTAGTCTTGGTCAACAACAAAGAAGGAGAGATCCTATCAAACAACCAAGACAACCACAAAGACATGGAAAAGCTCCTATGGATGCACAGTGAGAAGGTATGATTTCAAACTTCAACCCTACATGTCATTTTTGTGGTATTGATGGTCATATTAGACCAAATTGCTTTCATTGCATTAAATTGTGTAGAGCCAAAAGCATGATTGAGAAAAAGAAGGCTAGAGCTAGATTGCATGTTCATGGGAAGGATGAGAACCACTTACATGATCCTATGACTCCTAGTACTCTAGATCCTTTAACCACTAGGATAGAAAATTTGTCACCTAAGTGGACTAAAAATAATGAACCCGCTTGCTACGAGACTAACAAGTCTCCTAAAGGTTCAATCAAGTCCAATGGGCTTGAAAGGTCCATAGGACCTAATGCCCTTCATTGATGAAGGGTGGTGATTGACCACGTAAGGGGAACTCAAGCAAAGAGAGCTTTTTGTATACTAGATGCATGCAAAATATTTTAAAGATCTTATGCTTCTTTGTTGATTGCTTGAGTAAGCTTGGTTGCACATATGTATATATGCTTTTATCTCAATAAGTGTGAACCTTGCTTTGTTTTCAATCCATGTCATATTTATGTTCAAACATGCATTTTTGGACTAGGAAATTTTCATAGGAAGTATGGTTTGAATGACCTATAGTTATTTCCATGACATGATGATTCTAAATTGACATGCTAAATGCCATATGAAAAGCATGAAATTCAAATGACATGCTCAAATGTAAAAGCATGAATTGATGATTGCATAATTCTTAAATGCAAAACTTGTGTGAAAAAGCTTATGAGACTCAAATTGATTAAAGGATCTTGTATCCGGTCAAAGGATTTTAAAATCCAATTGTCTCTCTTTCTTTATTTGTTGAACATGGCTACTATCATATGGGTTTCATATCCGGAAAAATCAAATAGGGTGCAAAGTCGCTCATGCCATGTTTCGCTTATAAAGTTGGATATAGTGTTTATTAAATTGAAAATCAATAAATTCTCTATATCTTTGCTTCTCTCGTGACATTGGTGAAATTGGTTTGAATTCCTATTAGAAACCTTTGTCATTTGCTTTGCCAAATACCATTGTATTTTGGACTTGAATGCTACATGTCTTGTATGCAAAGCATCTTTCATTCACACATTTTAATCAAAATAAATCTCCTTGTTTCTCTTCAATTAATTGATTAACATAAAGTGGCTTATATGACTATGCAAATATCTTGTATGCGACTACCTCTCTTTGCTTTAAGTGACCTTGTTGGGGACTACTCCTTTGCCTATATCATGACAAAAAGGGGGAGTAGAATGTGGTAAGGGGAGATGCTAAATTGTTGTAGCAATTGTGCATATTGGAGAGAGTACATATTGAGGGGGAGTAACCCATTAAGGGGGAGCATTGCATACTCATACATTGCATGATGTTGTGTTTAAAAGTTTAATATGCAAATGCTTGTTTTACTTTCACTTGATCATCTCACATACACTTGCTTTGGAAATGTAATCTAATTGTTTTGAAGGTTTGGTAATTCTACAAGAGATTGAAGACTTGAAGTTTTATTTTCTTTTCTCTTTGTACTTTGTAATGTAGAATATCCCGTAGCTTCAATTATATTGTGAGGATCAATGTGAGAGGTGGTTTTGTCACAAAATAGCCAAAGGGGGAGATTGTAAGGATTCCCATTATTGATTGGCTTATTTCGTGGACAAACCACAAGTTGGGGTTTGAATTGTAAGGGTGGATTAGGTGATTGAAGACCAACATCGAAGGCCCTCTTCAAGACCTCAAGGTGACAAGCACTCCAAAGGTATATCTCTAGTGCTTAGTTTTCATTGAAGAGATCTAGAAGCACACACACATTTAGCATACTTGCATATGTGTGCATACTCTTCACATGTCACATTACACACTAGCACTTTGATTGATTATATCTTGTTGTGTGTTTGTTTGTGTCGTGTAATTCGTTTCCCAAATATGTTCGGAAACGTCCGCGCTTGCACGATAATGTGCCTGGGTTTGCGCGAAGATCGCCTTCGGAGAATGCCCCTTGGCTTCTGCCTTGGTTTCACCTTCATTGGTGAAACGACGGTTTGATCGGCGGCCATGACCGTCGAATGAAACCGCCGTTTGATTCCAGAAAGCTCTGGACTGAATCTGCGGTTACGATCGGTGGTCAGGCCGCCGAATAGACCTGATGCATTTATTATTCTCGGGTTCTGTTCGGCGGTTTAATCGGCGGCCTGGCCGCCGAATTGAAACCGCCGAATTAGATATTTTAGGTCGGTTTCTTTTTGGGTTTTGATCGGCGGTTTCGATTGACCGCCGAATCTGGTCGCCGAATGATCCCCTGCTTCTCGGGTTCAATTCGGCGGTTACATTCTGTGGCCACGACCGCAGAATGAAACCGCCGATCGGTGATTTCAAGGGCAAAATTGTCTTTTCACTTGCCCTGTTCTTGATGTCTATAAATATCATACTTTCTCATTTCTCTAACTTAGTTCTCTGACTCAAAAGAACCATAAACTTCAAAGAGAGATATTTGAGAGAAAATCAAATCAAGAACTCATTTTTATACACTCAAAACCTTTCTCATATGCATCTAAATATCATCTAGCATTTTCTAGCATAGTTAGGATGCTTGCTTGCATGGGTTTTGGTCAACACACATCCTTTGGTATGTTCTTCACTAATCTCATCTAAGTTTAGTGTTTTATTTATCAAAGAAATCTCTTATATTATTTCTATGCTCTTAGAATATATTCTAGATACAAAATAGAGATTGTTGTGTTGACATGTTTGTGTGTTGTATTTTGATAGCAACATCTAGGTTATTTTATCTATGATTTCCTAAGCTTTATGACATGTCATTTAGCTATTGACATCTAGGATTGCATTTATTGTTATCTAATCATCCTAGATAAGCATCTAAGGTTACCTAGCTTTATTTGCTCATTGAATATCATTATATATTCACATAGGTTGTAATCTCTTCATTGAGAAGTAAGTCTTGCGTGTTGCTTCCGGGATTAGGTTGCTTAGATCGCAAGCAATTGAAGTCTTGTTGTGATAGACCTGGATTAGGTCGGACACCGGTATTAGGTGGTCACACAAGCAATTGGACTAGGTTCACTCATATCGGGATTAGGTAGGTGTGTGATTATATACCGGGAGTAGGTTGTAATCGTTTAACACATTTAGTGGATTCGAGGTTCGAGTGTGGCGTACTATACATCCCATGGTTTTTCCCTTGAGGGTTTCCACGTAAATATCAAGTGTCTTTTATAATTCCGCACCATATTACACTTGTTATTGTATTGACTAGTTTAGGGCATTTTCGTAATTTGCCTAAACGCGAAAATTGGGTAAAATTGATAAAATCTATTCACCCCCCCCCCCCCCCCCCCCCCTTTAGATTATTATTAGATCACACGTGTTATTTGTTTCACAACGCACCGGCCACCTTCCAAAGGTGCATGACCTCAATTTTCTCAGATATGGTAGAAGACATTATAGAGATTTTCATGGACGACTTTTCAGTATTTGGGGCTTCATTTGATGAATGTTTGAAGAATCTGTCTTTGGTACTCCAGAGATGTGAGGAGACAAGTCTAGTGCTTAATTGGGAAAAATGCCACTTTATGGTTAAAAGTGGTATTGTTTTAGGCCATGTGATTTCCGAAAAGGGCATTGAGGTCGATAAGGCGAAGATTGAAGTAATGAAGAGTTTGTTAAGGATATTAGATCATTCCTAGGTCATGCAGGGTTTTGTAGGCGGTTCATAAAAGACTTCTCGAAAATTGCAAGACCATTGTGCACCCTCATTCAAAAGGATGTAGAATTCAAGTTCGATGAAGAATGTAGCATTGCTTTTAAGATTTTGAAAGAAGCGCTAACCTCGGCTCCCATCATCATGCCACCATAATGGAGTTTCCCCTTTGAACTTATGTGTAACGCCTCCGATTATGCCATAGGGACAGTTTTGGGACAGCGCATAGAGAAGCTTCCGCATGTATCAAGGATTTTCAATGATGCTCAAATGAACTACTCAACTACGAAAAAGGAGCTATTGGCGATAGTATTTGCCTTGGAAAAGTTTAGGCAATACTTGGTGGGTGTTAAAGTTGTGGTATACACGGATCATGCCGCCATCCGGTATCTATTGCATAAAAAGGACACAAAGCCTAGGTTGATAAGGTGGATACTCTTATTGCAGGAATTCGACCTTGAAATTAGAGACAAGAAGGGGTGTGAGAATGTGGTGTTGGATCATTTGAGTAGACTAACTCAAGGAACTCTTATGGAGGAAGATGTGATACCCTTAAGAGAAAGTTTCCCCGATGAACAATTGTGGGTAATACAAGATAAAGATCCATGGTATGCGGACATAGTCAACTTTTTAGCATCAAATGTGATCCTTTCGGAATTGAACCCTCAAGCAAGAAAGAGGTTCATTGCTAGTACTAGATTCTACTTTTGGGATGAGCCGTACTTGTTTAAGCGTTGTCCAGATAGCTTTGCATTGGAGGCTCTCTAGAGGCATGGGTGCCTTGTGTAAGGTCTCATTTATTGATTGGCTTATTTCATGGATGAACCGCATAATAGGGTTGTTGTAAGGGTAGCTTAGGTAATGTGTAATCAAGCTCAAGGCCCTTAAGACCTCAAGGTGACAAGCACTCCAAAGGTATACTTCTAGTGCTTAGTCTTTCTTTGAAGAGATTTAGTAGCACACACACACTTAGCATACTTGCATATGTGTGCATACTCTTCACATGTCACATTACACACTAGCACTTTGTTGTTGTATCTTGTTATGTGTTTATGTTTCTTGTAATTCGTTTCCCGAATATGTTCAGAAACATCCGCGCGTGCACGTTGGTGTGCTTGGTTTAGCGCGAGGACTGCCCTCAGAGAATGCCCTTGGCTTCTCTCTTGGTTTCACCACATTTGGTGAAACGGGGGTTATGATCGGTGATCGAGACCGTCATTCGAAACCGTCGATTCATACTTGATTGATTTATCTCTCGGGTTTGATTCTACGGTTGGATCGGCGGTTATGAAACCGCCAAATGAAACCGTCGTTGTTCCCCTGTTCTTCTCGGGTTTAATTCGACGGTTGTGATCTGCGGCCTGGCCGTCGAATGAAACCGCTGATCATGCGTTTTTAGGGGCAAACTTGTCTTTTCGCATGCCCTGTTCTTGATGTCTATAAATATACCACTTTCTCATTCTCTAAAGACTAGTTCTCTAACTCTAAGAACCCTAAACTTCAAAGAGAGATATTTGAGAGAAAATCAAATCAAGAACTCATTTTTAACACTAAAAAACCATTCTCATATGCATCAAAATATTATCTAGCATTTTCTAGCATAGTTAGGATGCTTGCTTGCATGGGTTTTGCTCAACACACTTCCCTTGGTATGTTCTTCACTATTATCATATATAATTAGTGTTTTATTTATCAAGGCATCTCTTTATTTACTTGTATGTTCTTAGTTCATATGCTATTATACAAGATAGAGATTGTGTGTTGTTTTGATTGAGTGTTGTATTGTGATAGCTATCTAGGTTTATTTAATCTATGTTTAGCTAAGCTTTATGATATGTAATTTAGGAATTGATATCTAGGATTGTTTTAATTGCAATATCATCATCCTAGATAAGCATCTAAGGTTCCCTAGCTTTATTTGCTATTTGAATATCATCATATATTCACATATGCATTTTATCACTTCATTGAGAAGTAAGACGATAAGGTTGCGTGAATCACAAGCAATTGAAGTCTTGATCTAGGATTGCTATTACAGGCCTGCGGGTAGTAGTGGTGGGTTACAGACTGGGATTAGGCTGTAAACATCATTACAAGTAGTGATTGTGAGGATCAAGCAATTTGACTAGGTTCATTTATACTAGGATTAGGTAGTGGTGGTGAGTTATACTAGGATTAGGTTGTATTCATCTTACCATTAGTGGATTTGAGGTTCGAGTGTAGTGCACTTACCAGCCCGTGGTTTTTCCCGTGAAGGTTTTCATGTAAATATCTTGTGTCATTTATAATTCTGCATTTATTACACTTGATGTTTTATATTGACTAGATAGGGGCATTTTCGAAAAATTATCTATTAAAGAAAATTGGGTAAAATTGGATAAAATCTATTCACCCCCCCCCCTAGATAATTATTATAACACACTGTGCATTATTAGTTTCACCTTGGATAGAGAGTTGACTATTTTATTGGTAGGCCCGGGTGCTTGGTTAGACATAGAATCTGATAACCGCCAAAATTGGCGAATGACCAAAGAAGAATTTTCCACCCGGGTGCCAGGAAGAAATAATTTCTCAGGGTACCATTCGGCTGCTTCAAGAGAGAGATCCTGATCAGATCGGATACACACCTCCTCTAGAAGATTCAAGACTAGCAGTTTCTTAACTTCACAAATACTTGACAGTACCCTGACACAGAGCTCCACCGAGTATCCTGATGCATGATTCTTCACACAGTACCCCATTATTATAGCATCCAGATATCCAGTTATTGCTCCACCAAGTATCCCGCTACTGCACCTACTAGGTATCCCACCGCTGCTTAAAGTTGGCATCCCGATTCCAGACGACCAAGTACCTCACAGAAATCGCAAAACTAGTAGGGGGCGGGGTACTCGAAGACCCAGCACCTCCTAGAACGGGCTTTCTAGGCAGTCAGGATACCCAATGTAGAATTTACAAAGGCAAGACTTATGCACCTAGAAGGTTGGATTAAAGCTCCAAGGAAGAGTACCGAAAACGCCATCGTTTAGTCAAACCAAGGAGGTAGAGTTCTTCCCACCGGTTGAGAGTTCCATTCAAATAAGGAGTCTACTCAATCAGAATCCTCATAGGAAAGAATCACTTGATTCTAGGGATCAAATGCCGTGAAAATCTCGTTGATCACCAAAAGAAACTCCCATAATTGCCGAAACCCTAGACCAAAATTATAGGAGTGCATAGCAAGCAAATGGACCTATATATATGACATTATAATCTACAGGAAGGGGATCCGAAATCGTTCAGAAAAAACCCTAGAACCCTTCAACCTATTCTACTTATCGACTGCACGAGAGCGCTGATGCGGTCGTTTTGCGCAACAAAATAATGTATTATGTGTGATCGTTTTGAAAACCTTTTTTAACCACTAGAAAAATCCACTTAGATAGAAAATTAATAAAGTGGTAAGCAAGGATTCGTTCCACGGGGAATTAGAGTAATTAGTTGAATTAATTAACAATTCCTAAAATGCAAAATAAAATAAATCATGGTAGTTTGAATGGTGTATGGTTTAAGAAACCATCAAACATACATGGAAAATAAAAGCAATAAAATGTAAAGAGAATATGAATAGATAGGAATCCAATAACAACAACCTAGATAAGAAAATGGATTAAACAATTAATTGGAGTCTAGGGAAATGATAGATTAGCTAATGGACTTTGAGCAATTCATCAATGGCTTCATTAATGCACTATTCACACAATCAAGGACCGATCTCATTCAAAAGTGATGTTTAGACCGTCACTACGAACCCTAAACAACTTCCCACTGCAATGCCTAACCGATTAAAGAGAGGGGGTGACGGCGGGATCGGTTAGCGACGATCGAGTGGCCTAGGCAATCGTGGTAGGCTTACCCTCCAAAAGCCTATCCTATTCACTATGTGCTACAATCAATCAAGTGTGTCAATATCTTAACCAATTTTATCACAAATTATCCTACAACATATTGTAATCAATAAGTGTGTCAATACTCATTTAATCACATAAGTGCAAGATCTAATTAAAAAGTAAATAAAACTATAATTATGCAAACATAATATTGAAAGCCTTAATAAATACTCATTGTCCAAAAGTGTCTCAAATCATCCCCCTAGAAAGGGGGTTTAATTACACATAATCACAAACAAAGAAAGGGAGTAAAATGGAGAGAAATCACCCTTAGGTCTCTCTTGTAAGCTTGATCATTCCTTGAGATTCCTTGCTTGAGTCTTGTGCAAAGATTGCGTGTTGAGGAGGTGTCTAAATAATCTAGGTGTTTATTGGAGAGGAGAATGGTGGGATTAGGAGTGGAGGAGAAAGGAGGTTTCTTGGTTGTCAAGAGATGTCCAAAAGAGGAAAAATGTGATGAATTTATAGGATATTCAAATTAGTTCTCGGGTGGCAAATTACCAAAACACCCCTTGACCATGGCAAATTACCATTTCTTCCAACATAGGGGGTCATTTTGTAATTTTCCCCACCAATCAGAAATGCATAGCAAAGAGGTCGCTACTTTGGCGTTCATGGCGACCCTAGGGATGCAAATGGCGAAGCAATCATGTGCCAAAACAACTCCCTGTCGCCATGGCGACCTCGGAATGCAAACCGCGACCTCTATTTACGTGGTTTGCATTTCGAGGGGCGTGAGAGGGGCTGTCGAATTCCGACCATTTGGGTGCCTAAAAAGGTTGAGACTGGGCAGCCAGTGAGTTGGCCATAAATTTCAACTGGAAACTGATCGACGGTAGCTTCGTTTTGGTGGCTTTCCGATCGGCAAGGGTTTGATAGGGAAGTGCCATGGTTGTCTTCACGTGTGAGGAAGAAGATGAATAGGAATGGGGTGCGCTTAGCAAAGAAATGGGGTGCAATGGACTGCTGTCTTCTATTTTGCCTAAAACGGGGGTGCATTTAGCAATCAGGTGGGGTGCACACAGCTGCCTCTTCTTTGCTTTGATATGGGGTGTGCTTAGACCTGACTGGGGTACGTTTGGAGGCCCACGCCTGCCTCTAAACACACCATTTCACTTAAATAGGAAATATAGGTTGCTGGGGCGCATTCAGACTTGGGCTGGGGTGCATTCAGAGGTCAACTTCTCACTGATGACGTGGCGCCGCAATGCCTCTTTGCTCAGTAAATTACAAACAGCCCCCCTTTGCGATAACTTCAATCTTCCCTCATATTTTACACTTTTACCCCCCAACTGACCAAAATTACTCCAATGCCCCTGAACTTTAAAAATACCTGAAAACACTTAATTTACACCATTAAATCACGGGATAATGCCCGAGAATCAAGCAAAAGGAGAAGGAAATGAGGGCAAAAAATCATACCAATTTTGGTTTGATCAAACGCCACCACCATCTCCTCCTCTAACTGAAATTTTCGACCATCTCCATAGATAGAAGAAATACCTAATGTATCTGTGTTATAAACAATATTATCAATAAAAAATTTGGTATATTCAACTTATCCTTTGTGTTTAAATCTCGTTTGCATTGATAGGAACATTATAGGTATCGAACCACTTGATACCCCTCCGATCGGGATCCACCTCGATCTCGGTCCCTAAAGTTGTTATTTGGAAATTCACCCAATGACGATTTTCCGGTAACACTTTTGGCGCCGTCTGTGGGAAACCTACCTTCCTAACCAATCACTTAAAGCCACCAAGTTCTACCCAAAGATCTTCAGAATGAGACCCTGATCCTCTTAGGTTTATCCTGATCCATCAGGACCCTAGTCCATCGCTTCCACTGAGAAGCCCAAATGTGGGGTAGAGGGTCCGGGAATGATATCTGACACCAGCACCCCCTCCAGCTACGGGCCTAGTACCCTGAGACCCGGTTGGGCAGGAAATCGATCGGGGCGCCCTTGAGTAGCAAGAAGCAGCCTATGTAGAAGCTATCCATCTCCGGATGATAGCACAGGGAATTCCCTTCGAAGCAGCCGGGCTCACAGGAGATATTGGCCCAAGTACCCGGGTACTAGTGTTTGATCGACTGGGACCACCAGTCCCAATCCCAGTCCCAGTCCCAGTCCCAGTCCCAGTCCCAGTCCTAGTCCTAGTCCTAGTCCGTCAGATGGATCTCAGACCCCAATTAGTGAAGTCCGCCATTCAGATTCCTCTTAGGGGAGCTCAACCCTCAGCGAAGCCCATGGCAAAAGAGAAAAATCCATAGCCCGATTCAGAGGGAAGTGCTAGATCTAGAATGAGCCTCAGAATGAAACACCAAAAAGCTAAGCGGAAGGAGGTGGCCATTAATTAAGAAACCTCGGATGAAGAAGGTTCAGTAGCCCGATCTGGAAGCAAAAAATCCAAGCGCTTGAAAAAGAGCATGAGGAATTGAAGAAGGGAAAGCACCAAACAATTCGAAAGAACCCCTTGGGAGAGATGAATGCACCCTTCTCTAGGAGAATCAGGGAGGCAGAATTACCCCCCGAGTTCAAGATGCCCACTGAAAAGTATTCTGGAATAGAAGACCCCGTCAGCCACGTGGAGAGTTTTGTCCACCAGATGGAAGTTCAGAATGCAACCTAGTCAGCTATGTGCAGGATGTTCCTTTTAACTCTGACCGACCGTGCTAAGACGTGGTTCAAAAAATTACCATCAGGTAGTGTTGATTCCTTTTCTAAACTTACCGCTGCCTTTTGTGCATAGTTTCAAGGAATCAAACCTACTCCTAAGGACCTTATTTTGATCCAGTATGTGATCCAGGAGCGGGGTGAAACCTTGAGATCTTACATGGAAAAATTCCATAAGGAGGTGATCCAGATGGGAGTATTCGATAAGAAGGAGACATTGGCAAATTTTCGATGAAACCTATGGGTTGGCAGATTGTTCCGATCATTTGCTAAACATCCCCCAGAGACTTATCAGGAGGCTCACAACTGGGCTCTGGAACAAGTGGACATAGAAGAATAGCTCCAGATCAAGGTTGATCATGATAAAGCCTGATTAGCACCCTGTCCCAAGAAGGAGGTCTCGAAGCCTACACCAGTCAAGAGATTCCAGAACCAGCCCCCAAATTGATCAACCTATAGGCTACTTCCTCTTCATTTGTACTAGGAAAAGTACCCGACCAGAAGAACATCTCCTAGAACTATCCCTCTGAAGGAAATAGCCCGGATAGCAGGGGAGGAAGACGGGTACAACCAATACACCCCCTTCAATGCTTCGCGAGAAACCATTTACCTTGCCATCTGGGATAAGTGTTTACTCAGGAAGCCGAGTTCCATGAAAGCCCCAGTTGATAGAAGGAACCGTTACAAGTACTACGACTACCACGAGGATGTGGGACACAACACCTCTGAATGCTACAGCCTCCGTAACCAGATCGAAGGTTTGGTAAGGGGAGGCCTATTGACTAAATTTTTACAGCATGTATGAGACAGAATCAATGAGGGGAAGCAGGTACAAAGCGAGATACAGGAGGTAGCAGAAAGACGGAGAAATGGTGAAAAGGATCTGATGCAGCAGATCCAGGTGATCCATACCATTAGTAGAGGCCCTACCTTGGCTGGAATCTCTAAGAATTTGAGAAAGAACCACGCCAGGAAGATACCCAGGCTCAATACCGGTCACGAGGTGCTTAAAGTCAGCAATGGATCCCAAGATTCATCTTGCTCCACCAGGATCGTTTTAACAGAGGAAGATGTCTACAATATAGTTAAGCTCAATGATGATCCCATGGTAATCTCGGTACAGATCGCCAATTGCCGGGTACACCGCGTCTTGATAGATACAGGAAGCAGTGTTGACATCCTGTTCAAGGGAGCATATGGACAACTCAACTTGAAGAATTCTTGCTACAACAGCTGCACCTTACCTTTATACTGGTTCACAGGGGACTCTGTCATGCCTATTATATCGAAAATTCTGCCCGTCATAGTCAGAGATGCTCCTCTTCAACAAAACGTGATGATAGAATTCATTATAATAGACACCCCGTCTGCTTACAATGCAATTTTGGGTAGACCATTCCTGTTAGGGATTGGGGGGGGGGGGGGGGGGGGGAGGGGGGTACTATCCATCTACCACAACGTCTTGAAATTCCTAGTAGGAACCAAAGTAGGAAACGTTAGGGGTGATCAACAGGCAGCCTGCAGCTGCTACACGGTGTCTACTAACCCCATAATGCTTGCTAGATAGTGTGCATATGTATCTGGTGAACCAAGTCAGAGTATGCCGGAATAGGATTACTACGCCTTGGAAGATGGCGAGGTACTGATGACTCGTTTTTTGTGTCGTTACCAAATTGCGAATTATCAAAATAATGTTTATAAATGAATTCTTACGCAATGTGCTTTAAGTTTTGAAAACTAGTAAAGTGGTAAGCTTAAGATTCTTTCCACAGGGATTAGGTTAGATTAATCAATTTGCTATTTAATCTAAGTTAGTCTAACTAGTGTGCAATAAAGTAAATCATGATTAGTGGGATAGTGTGTGGTTTGAGAAACCACCAAACAATGCATGTAAAGTGAATATACAAAAATGTAAAGAGAATATGAATGGAGATAGGAATCCAATACAAACAACTTAGATAAGAAAATGGGTTTAAACAATTAAGAGAGGTTTAGGGTAATGATAGAGTAGCTAATGGACCATTGAGCAATTCATACAAAACTTCATTAACGCATAATCTACACAATCAAGGACCGATCTCATTCGAAAGTGTTGTTTAGGTCGTCACTATGAACCCTAAACAACTTCCCACCAAAATGCCTAACCGATTAAGGAAAGGGGGTCGAGGTGGGATCGGTTAGTGACGATTGAATAGCCTAGGCAATTTGGGTGATTTCCCCACCAACAACCTAACCTATTCACTATGTGCTCTAATCAATCAAGTGTGTCAATAACTTAACCAATTTTATCACAAATAAATCCTACAACATATTGTAATCAACAAGTGTGTCAATACTCATTTAATCACATAAGTGCAAGATCTAATTAAAAAGTAAATAGAACTATAATTATGCAAACATAATATCCAAAGCTTTAATAAATACTCAATGTCCAAATAATCTCTCAAATCATCCCCCTAAAATGGGGGTTTAATTACACATAATAACAAATAAGAAAAGGAAGTAAAATGTAGAGAAATCACCCTTGGGTCTCTCTTGTAAGCTTGATCCTCCCTTAAGCTTCCTTACTTGAATCTTTTGCAAAGATTGGGTGTTGAGGATATGTCTAGATAGGTGAAGTCATATGGAAAGTGACAAAGGAAATGGGTGGAGAAGATGGAAAGAGAGGAATGATTTAGGTGGAGTAATCTAAGTGTTTATTGGAGAGGAGAATGGTAGGATTAGGAATGGTTGAAGAAGGGAGGTTTCTTGATGAACAAGAGTTGTCAAGAGTTGTCCATTCTTAGCATAAAATGGTGTATTTATATGTTAGAAAAGCAAGGGTATGAAATGGGCATGAAAGGACAAGAATACCCCTAAAAAATGGCTTGAAAAACGTCCATTCTTTGCTTCTAGAAAGTGGAGGTCGCCATGGCGACGCCCTAGGGTCGCCGTGGCGATAGGGAGTGTGCAGCAGTTACTAAAATGGACATAACTTTCTGTGGAAGACTTGGAATTGTAATCCGTAAAACCCACTGGAAAGTAGACTTCCAGGGCTTTCCGAATATATGTAATTAGAAATTTGGTTTGATCTGAGGAGAGAGATATGCCTCTTTGAAGATGAATGATCTGCACACACTTTTTACAATTTCAGCCCCTTTTGCCACCAATATTACTCCAATGCCTCTGAACTTTATAAAAACCTGAAAACACTTAATTCACACCATTAAATCATGAGATATTGCCCAATAATCAAGCAAAAAGAGAAGGAAGTGAGGGCCAAAATCATACCAATTTTGGTTCAATCAGGTACCAGACGTAATCATAGAGGAACCGAAAGAAGAAGAGTAGGGATGGGTCAGTGGGCATCCCGCAGATCAGTTAGAAGAAGTGCCAATCAGGGAAGATAATCCAACTAAAGTAGTAAAAGTTGGAGAGAGACTAGACCAAGAAGTCAAAAGGGATTTAGTAGAACTCCTCAGGGAATACAACGATATCTTCGCATGGAGCCACGAAGAGATGCCCGGTATCCCCTCAAGCTTGGCCACGCATAGGTTGGCGGTAGATGCCACCTTCAAGACAATAAAATAGAAGCGAAGACATTTCAACGCTGAATGGAATGCCACAGTCCAGGAAGAAATAGACAAGCTCCTATAGGCCGGGTTCATCAAAGAATCTCGATACCCCGAATGGATCGCTAATATGGTCATGGTTACCAAGCCCAATGGGAAATGGCGAATGTTCATGGATTACACTGACCTCAATCGGGCTTGTCCTAAAGACATCTTCCCCCTGCCTTAAATAGATCAGTTGATTGATTCCACCTCCGGGAACAAGCTCATAATCTTTATGGATGCTTTCTCAGGATACAACCAAATCATGATGCACCCCTCAGATAAAGATAAAAACACGCTTTATCAATGGGCATGGCCTTTACTGTTATAAGGTAATGCCATTCGGTCTCAAAAATATGGGAGCCACATACTAGCACATGGTGAATAAATTGTTCAAGGAGTAGATAGGAAAATCTATGGAGGTATACATAAATGATATGATAACAAAATCCCAGCAGACTGAGCGACATACAGAAGACTTGCGCCAAACTTTTCAGGTGATAAGACATAACTAGATGAGACTAAACCCCGTAAAGTGTGCTTTCAGGGTAGCAACAGGGAAGTTTCTAGGATTCATGGTGCATGAAAGAGGGATCGAGGCCAATCCCGAGAAGATCAAAGTTATCTTAGATCTCAAGTCCCCTACAACTCTCAAGCAGGCACAAGGGTTGACTGGCCGGATAACAGCATTAAACCGGTTCATATCCTGCTCCACTAATAAGTGTCTTCCTTTTTTTTTTTTTTAAAGTAATCAAGCAGAGAAAGAAGATGAAGTGGGATGAA
This sequence comes from Acer campestre, assembly GCA_954870605.1. Lineage (NCBI taxonomy): Eukaryota > Viridiplantae > Streptophyta > Magnoliopsida > Sapindales > Sapindaceae > Acer > Acer campestre. The sequence continues at coordinate 25,888,450 of OX940800.1, read as the reverse complement.
CAAAGTGAATAGGCTTTCCAAGCTTTAAGGGAGTACTTAGCTAGCCTGCCTTTGTTGGTGAAACCTACCCCGGGGGAGGAGCTTCTGCTCTATTTGGCAGTCTCAGAAGCTGTTGCCAGCGGAGCCTTAGTAAAGGAATGCAATGACGGGGTACAGAGGCCGGTTTACTACGTGAGCCATTCTTTCACCAAATCTGAGAAGAACTATGCTCCCTTGGAGAAACTCGCATATGCCTTAGTAACTGCCGCCAGAAAGCTTCGGCCCTACTTCCAAGCACATACCATCATGATAGTCACTGATCAAACTTTACGGCAATTCCTCCAGAGGCCAGATGTATCAGGCAGACTGGTTTTATGGGCCTTAGAACTCACCCAGTTTGATATCAAGTACAAGGCGAGAACTGCTATCAAAGCCTAGACCCTGGCTGACTTTATAGTGGAGTTCAGCACAACTCCAGACTTGGATACTTCAACAAAACCGGATTCAGATCCCACCAATCCGGAATGGCCTAAAGATAGCAAGACTTGGGTCCTATGTACCGATGGAGCATTAAGTCAATCTAGATACGAAGCAGGAATCATCCTAACCGACCCTGAGGGAGTCGAGTGCAGTCATTGTTTCAAATTTGAGTTCAGAGCCACTAATAATGAAGCAGAATATGAAGCTTTACTAGCAGGAATGGGAGTAGCAGAAGCCCTAGAGGCTGATTTCCTTCTAATCAAGAGCGATTCCCAATTGGTGGTTAATCAGGTGTCAGGATTGTACCAAGCAAAAGGTGACAACATGGTGGCATATCTAGCTTCAGAGAAGCAATAAAGAGATTAAAAGGCATGAGAATGGAGCAAGTGCCTAGAGAGAAGAACCATCGAGCAGATGTCTTGGCCAAGATTGCAGCAGGTGAAGGACACGCCCTACCAAAAGGGGTACCGCTCCAGTTAATACCCCGTTCCAGTATAACCAATGTTGCAGAGGCTCACCCGGTCAACTGACTCCCATGCTGGATGGATCCGATAGCGGATTACCTTTAAAGTGACATTCTCCCTGCAGACCTAAATCAAGCACGCAAGCTAAAGAGAGCTGCTATTCGATATTGCCTTGTAGACGGGTACCTCTATCGAAAGGGGAAATCCCTTCCATTATTGAGATGCCTACATCCAGACGATGCACACTGGGCACTCAATGAGGTACACTCTGGGGATTGTGGCAACCATGCATTAGGCGAGACACTTGCTTACCAAATACTTAGAATGAGTTATTTTTGGCCAACTATACATCAGGATGCAAAACAGTTTGCACGATCCTGCGAAGCTTGTCAGAAGACAGCAAACCTCCATCACCTTCCTCCGGAAAGGCTCTATTCCATCAGCACTCCATACCCCTTTGCTATCTAGGGACTGGATTTGATCGGGCCACTCCCTACTGCACCTGGCCAGGTTAAGCATGCAGTAGTGGCAATAGACTACTTTACCTGGTAGGTAGAAGATAAGGCTCTTACCTTGTATGCTGCTTCGGTACCCCGATGGCCATTATAACCGATTTGGGAAAGCAATTTGATAATGCTAATTTCATGAATTTCTGCGAAGACCAGAATATTGATCTCTTTTTTTCATCGATAGCTCATCCTCAGACTAACTGGCTAGTTGAGGACACCAACAAGACCATCAACCAAAAACACCAACAAAAAAAAAGTCTTGTGGGTAGAAGAATTACCCAATGTATTATTGGGCATACAGGACAACTAGGAGGATTGGAACAGGGGAAACCCCTTACTCACTGGTATTCGAGACAGAAGCGGTTCTGCCTCGAGCACATGCTTATATCTTTCAAGGTCCAGCACTATAAGCTTGGAGATAATGAGACCAAGTTAAGGGCTAACGTAGATTTTCTAGAGGAAAAGCAAAGTAGAATTGCTGAAAGGGTGGCAATTTACCAAAGTAAAATAGCTCGACACTTTAACAAGAAGGTGAGGATCCAGAAATTCAAAGAAGGAGACTTGTTTCTTAGGAAAATAACTCAAAACACACAGAAAAGGTCCGACGAGGTACTAGCAACAAATTGGGAAGGTCCTTACTTGGTTAAAGCAATGCTCTGGGGGGTGCCTACAAGCTGGAAGACATGGAGGGATATCCAGTTGACCACACATGGAATGCTGATCACCTCAGGAAGTTCTATCCTTAAAAATTTGTGAAAGGCTTAAGTCGGGTGACATGCCTACCCCGAATTTACTTTGTATTTTCTGAATAATTCAATAAAGTCAGTTATTTCGCCTACATGACTCGCCTGTGTTTATCCTACAAATTTTTTCGCCATAACTTAATCGCCTCAAGACCAGAAAATAGCCTCATGGAGCTCCTGTTGCCTTGGTCGAGGTATACCCCACTCCAAGAAGAATCTGGTTTATCAGACAAAGGATCCGGATTCAAGGTCTTAGTTGACCGCTGTATCCTCAAGACCAAAAAATAGCCTTATGGCACTCTTGCTGCCTTGGTCGGGGTATACCCTCCTCAAAAAAGGATCTGATTTATTAGACTAAGGATCTGAATTTGAGGCCTTAGTTGCCCGCCGTATCCTCAAGACCAAGAAATAGCCTTATGGCACTCTTGCTGCCTTGGTCGGGGTATACCCTCCTCCAAGAAGGATCTGATTTATTAGACTAAGGATCCGGATTCGAGGCCTTAGTTACCCGCCGTATCCTCAAGACCAAGAAATAGACTTATGGCACTCTTGCTACCTTGGTCGGGGTATACCCCCCTCTAAGAAGGATCTGATTTATCAGACTAAGGATCTGGATTCGAGGCCTTAGTTGTTCGCCGTATCCTCAAGACCAAGAAATAGCCTTACAGCACTCTTGCAGCCTTGGTCAGGGTATACCCCCCTCCAAGAAGGATCTGGTTTATCAGACTGAGGATCCGGACTCATGGCCTTAGTTGCCCGCCGTTCCTTTAAACCAGAAAATAGCCTTATGGCACTTCTACTGCCTTGGTCGGGGTATATCCTCCTCCAAGAAGGATCTAGTGCATAGGTGCTAGAAGCGCCCTAGCAGCCCACTAGGTGCAAATCATCCAAGGATCATAGTACCTCGCCAGGATACCTATTACCTCGCCTCACCATGAATCCTAACACTAAGAGGGGCTTGGGTCACCTACCAGATATGCATCTTCCAGATACCAAGATTCCTAGAAAAAGAATGCCAGGTACCCGGACTTGTAAGTCTTTCCACCTAGATATCAAGGTTCCTTGATATAGAAATATCAAGTCCCACTACTCGCTTATGAAAGATGACTAAGTACCAGGATTCCCAATCTGGAAGGCTTAAATACCTGATTCCTTAAAATGAATTACATTCTAAGTCAAGAGTTTCGAGGCTGAGGACACTTAGTACCATGGTGTATGTTGTTTGGATATAAATGTCAAGGCAAGCTCAGCGATAATCAGAAGTTTCTTGCCAAAACCAAGTGAACCCTTAAACTACAAAGATTCCCAGTTGAATCCTACAAGGGGACTATCATCTATGGCTATCTTCAGAGACAGTTCAAGTTTGGTTTTCTCTGAGTTAGTAGCAAAGCAGGCAATTTCAGATTTTATTAAGATCCATTTTAAACATGTAAGACAATATAGTTGAAAAAAGAGGGGAAGTTGTATTGATTAATCGGGGTGCCTAACTCCCACTTCCGAGCTTCAAAGAGACACATAAAAAATATATATACAACTCAATCATCCTTCTCCTCCTCTATGCCCTCCTCCTGTCTAGCTGCGTTTGCCCCTCGAAACCTCAGCTACAGTACCAGCCTGGACCCCCTCAACTTCTGGAACCTCAGATCCAGCTAAGGCATTTTCTTCCTCCACTAGAACAACCTCAGAAGAAGACCCCGAATCCTATGTCTGCTTCTCCTGACTAGAGGGAGGATCCTGGACTGCCTTCTCAGTCACATTAACTTGAATGTCAGTAAGCAAATCAGGCCCTTGAGATGAAAGGGGATCCGGATGCGCAACGTTCTTGGGAGCAACCTCTTGATCAGGATCACCTCCTAACAGTTAGGTGCCCTTAGCCATGATTTGATCCCAATTCCAGTTCAATGTAGCTTGGAGATCGAAAGGGGGAGGCAGAGCTATGGCCACTTCATAGCAGGCAGTAAAATATTCGTCTTTAAAAGAGGGACCCTCTTTGGCCTCCATACTATGCACCGTGTCCTGCAGAAGCTGGTTCTCATCCTGCAGCAATTTCTTTTCTCTCTTCTGGCACTCCCTCTCCTTCTAACAACATAGTGATTAGATTGTCTCTGTATCCAGACAGTATTCAAAATGCTTGGCCTCCACCAAGGCAGCTTGCCTTCCCTCCTCTACCTTTGCTACAACTTGAACCTAGGGGGTCATGCTCTACTGGGCTTGAGACAACTTCTGCTTAGCATCCTCCAATTCAGCCTGGATCCTGAGATAGGCCTCCTTCAAGGTAGACAGCTGTTTCTCCATGGCCAAGGCAAATTTGAAACCCTACAGAAGAAGGGGGAAGTCAGTACCTCTAAAAAAAAATATAGTAATAGCAAGAGTGAAGATTAAACTCTACCTCAGCTAAGACAGAGGCACTCTTGGTAGTCAGGATCTCCGAGGGTATCTTCGCCATGTTCGCCAAGCTCCCTCAGGGATAGGAGGCAAGAAGCGGGATACTAACTCATCGTGAGTAGTATCCCTGACCTTAATCCCGAAGGAATATCTACTGCTAGAGAAGAAGTAGGAGCGTCATCTGGTGTCTTTGACCCCTTAAGTTTATCCTTGGTAGGCAACGTATAAGGAGGAGAGATATGAGGGATGGTTATAGCAGGCCTTGGAGCGGCAACTTTGCAAGCCTGCCTCAGAGACTGGCTTAGAGAACCCCGAGCCTTAGCTGCCTGAGCCTTAGTTGCCCGAACCAGCATCCCACTAAGGGAGGGGTGTGCTAGAGTTTGGGTAGGGAGAGGGGTAGATTTCTAAGCAGGCAACCCTGCAGGAACATGAAAATGAGTAGGAGTTGTAGCAAGCTGTGTAGACCCGACCGCCTCTTTAGTAGCAGAAGAAGGAGACGGGATGGGAGAAGAGGAAGTGAGCAGACCTATATTACCTGGCCTAGAAGAAGAGGGAGAATCAGGCTCTATAGGGGTAGAAGAAACTGCCATGAAAGAGAAAGTACAATGAGAAAAAGGGTAGAAGTATGGATATAAGTAAGTAGGACAAGTATGGCTACATACCTGGAAGAGTGATAGAGATCCTCAGGTATCTCTCCAGCCGGTCTCCTTCAAAAGCATCTAGGGAAGGATACTTCATATTGGTGTAGCCTCTCCTTATGATCCTCTTGAGAACATCCCGGGATTCTAAAGAAAGCACTCATTTGGCCCATTTATCCCTCACAGTGACTTGGGTACTCAACACCCCCAATGAAGGCAATACGCCCCTAGTCTCCCATTACCACAATCCATTCTTCTTTCCACGGCGTGGCGTACTTTAGGCTTGCCCCGGGAATCATGAACTTCATCTCGTTGTACGCCTTCAGGTAGAACTGACCCCGAGGCACTAGATTTGCTATGTGGAATACGTAGCGAAGCTTGTCAAATCCTGACTCCCTTTCTACCTTGACCCGCTCGCACTGCTTCTTATAGAGCACTAAAAACCCGATTAAGTGCTTCAAAAAACCAGGCGAGATCTGTAATGGGGCTAACTTAAGAGAAACGAGAGCCCGACGAAGAGTAAGGTGGAGAGGTAGTTGAACCCCGTATTCGAAAGCGGCCTTATGAATAAGGAGACGATCCTGAGGCAGAGTGTATACGTCGTAACTTTGGTGAGGGAGGGACAGGGTGATGTGGTCAGAGATCTTATAGTCTTCTCGCAGTTTAGCCAAGGTGTCTAGAGTACACACCGAATCCGGAATAATCCTATCGTTGTGGTAGGATGCAAAAGAATCAGTAGGTACCCCGTGTAGGGAAAAATACCGTATAGTACACGTAGCGGAAGCGAGACTAAAAAAAATAGAGATTTAGTAGCTTTTAAAAAATTTTCCATTTATGAACCTTAACCCTTTTAATCAATTAAAGATATATATTATCTAACAAAAGAAGAATACCTTTTGTCGCGTGATCCGATTGACTTACGTCGATGGTAATCCGCAAGATCTTCAATCCTAGCACGAACGTGGATCACCTAGGAGCGTGGTCTCCCTTTTCTTTGAATTGCAAGCCTGTGATTGGACAAAACAAACATTTCTCTTCTTTGTTAGTCACAAAAACAATCAAAAGAATACTAAGATTATTCCGGTCACTTTTGAGTTCTCAATCTAATGATCGAAACTCGCTTGAACCAAGATCAATGTTGTACACACAAGCTTATTGATGAATAAGCAAATAGTATACCATCAAAGAATAATCTATGTCTCTTTTATGTTTTAGTAGAATAAAAATTAATCTTTCTATGAATTGAGAAGAAGAAGAAAATAGAATCAAGCACACCAAAACCCTTAGTGGCCGAATTCTATAAGTCCACTTATATATGTGGCAAAATTTTCTTTCTTTCCTTTTATTAGGGTGGCCGAAATCTCTAACCTAAAAGGGACTAGGGTTGCCGCAATACTCAAGCCAAAAGGAGTTTGTATTGCACCCTAATTCCTATTTAGTTTAAGACTCCCAAACCCTAATCCAACTCATAAATCTTTTTATTCTTTTATTTGACTAAATAAAAAGACTTCTTATTTGATTAAATAAATAAAATTAATTATTTATTTCCTTGTCAAACAAGTCTTTTAATTAAAGTATACTACTACCAATAGTATACCTTTAGGAATCATATTTCCTAATCAGAAAAGATTTGTTTCTTAATTAAACAATTAATTAATAAATTAATTAATTCTTATTTAATTAAACAATGAAACAAAATAATATATTAGGTTAATTAATTCACCTTTGCTGCCCCACTTAAAATAAATGGGCTATGTATTATTTTCTTATTTCATTTAATCCATTGGACTTTAAATAAAAAGCCCACATGTGAACTAGACCCATTCTTACTAAAAGAAACAAGCCCACATGTCATTCATTAATATATAAATATAATTGAGCAGCCCATTACATAAATAATATGCAAATTATATTCGTAATATATTAAATGCAATTCTAGATGGACCCTTAAATTGGTCCGGTAGAATATATCAAGTGATCCATGCAAATCCGTGTGGAATGGGGATCTTGGCGGGCTATCTAAATTTAAGCTTCAATAGACATAACCTAATCACAATCAACAAATGATTCACTTAGGTCCGATCCATTAATTTTAACTCATTCCACTAAAGAGCTAAAATTGAACTCTTAAATAAAGACAGAAAAGGAAGATGTTTCCTCATTCATACCCTAGACAATCATATTGGAGATAGTGTATCCTTGTGATTAATATCAGTAATCGCCAAGAGTTCATAGACCACCTATAACTCTCCAAGTTACCATATTTACTCATATGACCACGTTTTGAACTTGGATATTTTGACTTGTCCAGAAGCCATGTTTTCAATAGACACTATCGAAAACTCAACGTTGAGATTTAATATCCAATTACCTCAAAACATCCATATGATGATATTATACTCTCATTTGATAAATGGAGCCACGATGTCCATAGCTATAAATGAAGTCCTCTATCGATTAACAAATGAATATCACCAAACTATCGAGGATAGACTATGCGATATAATCGTACTCATTGATAACTCAAATGATATCACTTGCAACCATAAGTCCATCATTTATCTCAGGATTGAGATAGACTCTCCGATTGTCCTGATAATGAAATGACTTTTATCTACTGACGGTTATAGATAAAGTATTTCATTGTGATCCAATTCAATGCACCCAGTGCACTAGATTCTTTTGCTCGAAGACACTCCGATGATTTTAGACTCATCATATCTCATTTGATCCCACTCAAATGCTAGCAAAAGAATTCTACAACTTTAACAAGATAAAGGTGCCCAACCTTTAACTTAAGTTGTGAACAATATTCAAGACTAACTAAAGAATTGTGTCTACCACATTAATATCCAGATGTACGAACAATTCTTCTTTTCTCATAGTCTTTAGACCTTATGATTATTTACTTTGACAATTATAATATTAAACTATAAATGCTATAAGATTTGTTTAAACCAGAAATCACTTTATTAATATGAAAAAGATTGTTAATTACAATATTACACTCTTGCTATTGAGCATAATCCTAACACCCCGACCAGGGTGATGTCAGACACTCCACCTTCCTCTTCGCCACCAATGTTTGCAGCGTCTTCTTCATCAACAATCTGAATCGGGTTTTTTGGTTTGTTGTTAAAACCCAACCCGATTCGTAGATTCCTTGTAAAACGATAGTGCTGTGTCGGGGTATCGACATCGGCCGCATCATCTTCGTCGCGCCCTCGTTTCGTCCCTCTCGATGTCGAAGAACCTTCCACCGAATCAGCCTTCTCCATGTTGAATAAGGCATCAAGACTATCTGAAGGGTGTAGGGAAGTTGGATCAAGGTGCATAGGAGTTGTGCCAGGGTGAGTTCGGTCAGCGGGAAGCTCTTGTGAGTAGCAAGAAGCTTCGAGGGAGATGCCATTGTTATAGTAAGAAGAAGGTGAAGGAAGAATCCCAAAGAGTTGCTAGAAAGAATAAGGAAAGGAGAAAGTAGAAAAACTAAGGTTATTCTTTTGCTTTTTAAAAAATTTGAAAGTGGTAGAAGACAAACAAGAACACCGTTCTATTTATAGAGGAAAGTAGGCGGTTACCGAGACGTATAAGGAATCCAGAATTAATTACCGGGGACGTGCTAGAGGCGGTTTCATATTAATCGCACCAAAAACGGCTCGTTTGAAATCAGCAGGATAATCACCATCTGACACATGGACTGTGCAATAAGTACTGGTGTATCCAAGGAAGATTTCTTCCTTGGCAATGGAAGCCAGCCAGATAAGGGGGTATACAGATGGGCAAGGTAGAAAATCCTTCAAGCAAAAATGAAATCCTGACTCCAACCCCGACTAGGTATCGGTGTTCAAATCAGAGAGGATTTCTGTTAACAACTAAAATTGGCGAAGGACCAAAGAAGAATTTTTCACTCTGGTGCTCGGAAGAAATAATTTCTCAGGGTACCATCCGGCCGCTTCAAGAGAGAGATCCTGATCAGACTGGATACACACCTCCTCTAGAAGAACCAAGACTAGCAGTTTCTTAACTTCATAAATACCTGACAGTACCCCGACACAGAGCTCCACCGAGTATCCCGATGCATGATTCTTCATATAGTACCCCGCTATTACAGCAGCCAGATATCCAATTACTACTCTACCTAGTATCCCGCTAGTGCACCTACTAGGTATCCTGTTGCTGCTTAAAGTTGGCATTCTGATTCCAGACGACCAAGTACCTCACAGAAATCGCAAAACTAGTAGGGGGCGGGGTACTCGAAGATCCAGACACCTCCCAGAACGGGCTTTCTAGGCAGTCAAGATACCCAACGTAGAATTTACAAAGGTAGGACTTATGCACCCAGAAGGCCAGATTAAAGCTCCAAGGAAGAGTACCGAAAACGCCATCATTTAGTTAAACCAAAAAGGTAGAGTTCTTCCCACCAGTTGAGAGGTCCATTCAAATAAGGAGTCAACTCAATCAGAATCCTCCTAGAAAAGAATCACTTGATTCTAGGGATCAAAACCCACGACAATCTCGTTGATCGTCAAAGGAAACTCCCATAATTCCCAAAACCTGATCATGCCAAAATTGGTATGATTTTGGCCCTCTTTTCTGACTTTTTTTGCTTGATTCTCGGGTATTTCCCCTTGTTTAATGGTGTAAAATCAAGTGTTTCAGGTTTTATTAGGTTTCAAGAGCATTTGGGTGCAAAAAGGCTCTCAAATGGGAGAAATAGGGCATTTTCGCTACTTTAGCAAGAAGAGGTCGCCACATGGTAGCCATGGCGACAATGGAATTATTCATACAATCAGAAGGTCGCCACTTAGTCGCCACTTAGTCACCACTTGGTCGCCATGGCGACAGAAGGTTGCAAAAATCATCAGGTGGATCACCATTTGGGGTAGCTATAGCGACCCACCTTTGTAAATGGCGACCTCACAACTTTTATCATGGTCGCCATATGTGGTCGCCATAGCGACCACTTCTTGCAAATGGTGACCTCATCAGAATTTGGTCATGGTCGACACTAGCTATATGGCGAAAAAGATGATGTTTGTGGCGACATTTGCATCTAACCGTTTTGCGCTCCAAGGTCACCATAGCGACAAAATGGTGAACTTTGCGCCACATCAGCGAATCAAGCAGTTATCAGTACATGTCCAAGAGACAGTATATATATAGAGGCCTTTCGTCTTCTATAAACACACATCACCTTAGAGAGCATGAAATCACTAATATTGAGATCTAGATTTCTCATCCATGGCTCATCTCTCCTCATCCTCCATTTCTATACTTGTACTCATCTAATTCCATCCAAACCTCAACATCAAACCTTGACTACTTCCCTAAATCATTCCTCTCCTACCATTTTCTACACCCAATTTCCTTTGTCACTTTCCACTAAACACTGACACCTCAAGACACATCCTCTACCTCCACTCTTTGCATTAGGAGCATAAAAGGAAAGGAAGGATCAAGCATTAAAGAAGGAGGCCCAAGGGTGATTTCCTTATTATTTACTTGCTTTCCATTTTATTGCTAATATGTGTAACTAAACCTCTAACCTAGGGGATAGTTTTGAGGATCATTTGGTTGTGGGTATTAGCCTTAACTTGTAATGAATCTCTTTATGTGTTCTATTCATTCAATCATTAGATTCTATTCATTATGTGATTGACTTGTATATCCACTTGTTAATTGCAATATTGTTTAGAGTAATATGTTATATAATCATATTTGGATTGACACTGTGATTAAGAACCCATTGAATAGGATAGATTAGTGGTGGGAATATCAACCCCACTAATCTAAGCCTCAAGTGGTTAACATAGAGAGATTGGTCCATTAAAGTGGCTAAAAAGGCATTACCCACACTCTATTGCTAATCAATCTATTCCCTAGCAATCATATTAATTCTTTACAACATTATTCTTATCAAGGTTGTTGAGTATTTTATTTTTCATATCACTTTTGCATTTTCAATTTAGTAGTTAACATTGGTGGTTTTTGAAACCACACATCTATCACATATCATGATTTATTTTATTTGTCTAAAGATTAGTCAATCTATATAATTAGCACTTCATATCCCTGTGGAACGAACTTGCTTACCATTTGCTATAAAATCACACTTTAAAGGATTTAAGTGGCTTTAAAAGGGTTTTCAAGATCAAACAAATTACATCATTTTTGTGAGTGCACGATGGCTCATCAAAACCCTAGACCGAAATTATAGGAGTGCATGGCAAGCAAAGGGACCTATATATATGACATTATAATCTACAGGAACGGGATCCAAATCGTTCAGAAAAAACCCTAGAACCCTTCAGCTTATTCTACTTATCAACATGCATGAGAGCGCCACCACCATCTCTTGCTCCAACTGAAATTTTCGACCATCTCCATAGATAGAAGAAATACCCAATGTATATGTGTTATAAACAATATTATCATTCAAAAAAAATCCAGTATATTCAGCTTAGCCTTTGTGTTTAAATCTCGTTTGCACTGATAGGAACATTACAGGTATCAAACCACTTGATACCCCTCCGACCGGGATCCACCCCGATCTTGGTCTTTAAAGTTGTTTTTTGGAAATTCACCAAGTGACGATTTTTTGGTAACAGAATCTAATAAAGAGTGTTGCATGAGATGTGCATTGGCTCTTGAGGAATTTTTAATCTTCCAAAGATGTTGGTTTGGTATGATCTCCAATATATGGTGGCTTCACATCATTGCGGGATTTTGTGTCTTCAAATAGGGATTGGGTAGACATAGACTCCAATAGGAAGTTAGTCAAGGTTGGTCACTTTTGAGGAATTTATAATCTATCATCTAATATATATAGTACCCAATTGTTGTAATTCAACCCGTGGATGTTTCCTCCTTGGAGGTTTTACTATGTTAAAGAATCTCTTGTGTTAATTCTTTCTATCTCTCTCTCTCTTATATTTGTATATGTATATGTTTTAATCTTATAGTACAATCTTCACTTGTGATGTATTTGGAAACAAGATTTTTTAAAGTGTGATTTGTAAGCATATTCATTTTGATCATAATTGTAAATATAATTCTTTTATTCATTGATTTTTGTGTATAGGTATTCTTTGATTGATACTTGTAATATATTGGACATTATTGAATTACAAGTATTCTTTATTTTAATTTTAATATAGTTTCTTCACTAGCAAGTTGTTGTATTCTTACATTGTAATATTCATAGTATAACTTGTGAAATGTGCTATTCATTGAATATACTTATATATGAGATACTTTGTTTATTGATATATGTTTTGTAGACTAAGGGTGGTGAATTGAACATACTTGTGCAAATTGTTTTCTCATAACAATCTTGTTAAAGGTTAATTTGTATGATCACCAAGGTTTTGACATAAATCATGAAAGAGTTTTTAAAACTAGTGTGTCGGCCTATTCACCCCCTTATAGGTTGTTTAGTATAACCTTGTAGGTATTTTCACTATTCACCCCCTCTAGGTTTATTTAGACATTTAGTATATATATTTTCAATTGGTATCAAAGCGGGTTCCTTAACATAATTAGGAGATCCCTTGCTCTTGTTAGAGTGTCTTGCATTTGTTTGCATTTTTTTGTGTGTCTTGTGTGTCTTACTTGCTTGTTTGCATTCATCTCATTCTCACCTAAACACAATGAGTGGAAAAGGAATTATAGGTGAGGGTGCTTCTAGCACAAGACCCCCTTGCTCACTGGGGTGAACTATGCCTCATGGAAAGGCAAAATGGAAGCATATATGTGCCAAATTCATGACCATGCATGGATGGTGATTGAAGATGGTTACACCTACCAATGATGACTCCTATGGGAGGTGGAGAGGGACTCCCCAAGCCAAATGCACAATGGAGTCCCTAAGAGTTCGAGGCCTCCAAGTGGAACAACAAAGCCATGCACGCAATCCTTTGAGCCAAGGATGATAACCAATACAAATTGATTCAAGCCACAAGGATTGCAAAGGAAGCTTGGGAGATCTTAGAGATGGCTCACGAAGGAACATAGGTGGTCAAGGACTCCAAACTACAAGTCCTCCAAACTCAATTTGAAACGATTAGAATAGAAGAGGACGAGTGCTTCAATGACTTCCAAGTGAAGCTTATGGATATAGTGAATTAAGGTCACCAACTTGGTGACCCTTACATGGATAGGAGGATCAAGCAAAATACCAAGAGATCGCTTCCTCTTGAGATTTGAATCCAAAGTGATGGCCTTGGAGGAAAATAGTGACTACTCAAAAATGAAGCCAAGTGAAGTGATTGGAAGGCTCTTTGCCTATGAATCTAGGAAGGCTCCTATAACTACACCTCCAAAAAAGCAAAAGAGCTTGGCCTTGAAGACCAACAAGGTGGAGAAGGATAAAGAAGACTCGAAGATTTGAGAAGAAAGGTTTTGGCTCTAGGGAAAGTTTGTGAAGAAGAAGACTCCTTTTAATAAAATGGAGCAAACTAAAGAGAAGGACCACAAGAAGAGTGTTCAATGCTTTGAGCATAATGGCTATGGACACATTGCTCTCGAGTGTGCTAATTTGAAGAAAAAGAAAGGAAAAAGCAATGACGGTTTCTTGGAGTGATAGTGATGACCTAGAAGAGGAAGACAAGTCTTCGGATGATAATGAAGACCAAGTTGCTAACTTCATTGCTTTCTTATCCTCTCACAATAACAATGAAGTTATGAGTGATAAAAAAGAGGAAGAGGACAAGCAAAACGAAGTAGATAAGAGTGACTTAAATGGTGAGAGCAATTCATCTGAGTCCAACTTTGACTTTGGTGAACAAATGGACTATGATGACTTCATGGAGTTCTTTGAGAACTCTAGATTGAAGAAGAAAAAGGTGATACAAAAGCTAAAAGGGGAGAAACCTGAATTGACTTCCAAGGTGACTCAATTGAGTAAGGAAATGAGTAGAGCAAGAGAAATGGAAGAAAGGTTGAAGATGGAGCTAGTCTTGGCCAAAAATAGTGAAGAAAGCTTGAAGAGAGAGCTCATGGAAGCAAAAGAGTTGATTGCTAAAATGACCTCCAGAACCAAAAAACTTGACAAGATGCTATCTTATGGAAAGAGTCCGAGTGACAAGAAGGGGTTAGGATATGTGGATGAAATGGAAACCACATCTTTAAATAAGACAACATTTGTCAAGAGCAAATAGATTGAAAATGCTCAATGAAATTCCCTTAAGTAATAGTGTAGAATATACCTAGGGGGGGTGAATAGGTATAGGCCCAAATTCTTCCAAAACAATAATGCAGAATATAACAATTAAAGGCACGCTTGATAATTCTTAACAATAGAGATGATTTAACAATATATGAGGAAATCAAAATACAAGAGATGCAATTAATACAAAAAATATGGAGGATAAAGAAATATAAAACCGAAACTTAAAACAATAGTTTTTATGTGGTAAAACCTTAATGAGGAAACATCCATGGGTTGATACCACAACCACCAGCATAACAATTCACTATGACGAAAAAGGACTTACACACTCAAGGCAATCAACACATGATTTCCACCCTAAGCTATCAACTCTTAATCTACTCTCGGACCTAGTGAATCACCTAGCCTACTTCCTATCTGAGATGTGTCCTACACCTCTAGGAAGCAACTTCCTATCCAAGACTATCAAGTCTCTAGGAAGGTTTCGTGCTTAGCTATCCGGATCACAAGATCCTAGTCAAACTCTCCTAGCTTGACCATCCCAAGTACCACACTCATAGCTAAGTCTTTTGCTTGACTATCCTGACCACATGTCCTAGTCAAGACTTCTTGCTCAAACCAAAGCTTCACTCACTTTGACAAGAGACTCCAACCTTTCACAAGGCAAAGATCTAAGTGATGCAAATGAATGCAAACACAATCAAATAAAGCAAGATGATCAATCAAGATCTATGAACATGCTTAGTGATAATCTAGAATATGCTTTCAACAAACAATCACAAATGTATCTAGAAATCAAAGCATGTGAATCAATAAGAACAAGATTAGAATATTCAATATATCACTCAAAAATTCTAGTTCTTAGATCATGAAATTAAACCTAGAAATCATCATGAAGCACATCATACAAAACATTTCTAGAATCAATTTCATGTAAATCATGTTTAGCTAAAATATGTTCAAATGATATCACAAAGCTAAAACTTAATAATCGATCAATCAAACAAACCTAGAGTATGAACTAACATCATTCTTAACACATTTCATCTATCAAATAGGAAGATTAAACGAGATGATCAAAAGAGAAAGTAAGAAGAAGATGTTTCACCTACAAAAGATGGGACTCGGACTGCTTGCTGTGAAAAATCATGAAAACATTTGACTCTAAACATGCTTGGGTTTGGAGCTTACTTCAAGACCAACATTTTTGGCTTTCGAATCACTCAATTTCAAGTTGAAATGAGAGAGATATGATCAAAACAAGAAATAAAAAATCATGAAGAAATTTTGCACTCTTTCTTTTTCAGTTTTTCTTCACATAAGTTTGGAGGGAAGGAAGAGAGCTTTTAAAAGAATTCAAAAGAGGGAAAAAATGAGCCAATCAAAATGTGACACATCACCAGGCCATGTGGGTCATGTGTGGCACACGTGGGCAGAGAGGTTGCCAGGCTGTGTGGCACACGGCCTCCACACGTGCTCCTCATTGCTTGGCCATTGGATGAGCAAGGTTCCTCGCGCTCCTCCCGCGTTCTTTGACTGTATTCGAGCCTCCAAACTCCAATTTTGAATCTGTCTTTGGATTATGAATTATGAATCCCTCACACAAAACGAAGACTATAAACTTTGATAAATGGTTGAGAATTCATCTCGGGACGACGAAGACAACTCAACGAATGAGAACACAAAGTAGCATAACTACATTGTTTGGACTCGAAACCTAATGAATGAGTAACCGAAATGACCGAGACTCAATAAAGAATTATATGAGATCTTGTTCAAGTCCAAAATACAAGAAACTCAAATAAATAAATACAATATCACACAAGCATGCGATATCCAAGTGATAGTCATAAAACATGCAATTCTACAATATTTGTCAATATGAGAATAATGCATGTGCATACTTAAATGAGTGTGAATATGTTATACCAAATGTTTGAACAATGATGTAGGGACACACATGTATGAATTGTGTGTGTGTGCGCTTACGCCTTGCAAGAGGAAGAAGTATCTTGATACCTTGGCATCCAAGTACGAGTTTTTCCTCTTGAAGATGATATTTGTATGAGAAGTTGCTTTTCTTCTTTGAAGATTCTTTTCACTAAGAACCACCTAAGCAACTAACCATTACAAATAAAGAGAGTTTTGCAATGGAATCGAGCCAATAAAAATCTAGGATCTTACACTCAAGCCCCTCAACAATCAACCAAACGGGTTGAAGTTGGTGAATTCGCAAAGCAAGCTAACGTAAGCTCAAGAAAAAGTTCCAACAAGAGCTCCACCACAAAAAGCTAGAGTACCACAACCAAGACCTCCACAACCAAGGATCCCATAAGCTTAACATAGGGTCTTTTATGCTCAACCAAGAAGACATGCTAACTTGGCTTAACCACAAAGGAGAGAGTTGCCTCAACATCAAAGAGCAACTCAAAATAGATGGAGGCCACAAATGCTTGCACAAGGCTATGGTATGAACTGTTATACTTGCCATTATAATGGAATTGAAGGCCACATTATTCCAAATTGCTTTAAGTATATTAAATTATGTAGAAAAGAAAGCATGATTGAGAAAAATATGCTTAGAAGATCCAGAAAGCATGCACCTAGGAAATTTAGAGCTAATGGACCCATGGCTCCTAGGAATGACCATGTTGCACCTAGGTTGAATAGAAATAAAGAGTATTATTGCTATGTGGCTCAAGTAGCCTTGAAAGCCAATGCCTCAAACACTTGGTATCTTGATAGTGGGTGTTCTAGGAAAATGACTAGAAACAAGAGTTTCTTTAAAACTCTTGTGATGGAGAATGGTGGATTCGTCACCTTTGGTGATGGGTCAAAGAAAAAGGTCATAGGGAAAGGTAATATATCTATTCCCGGTTTGCCCTTCTTGCCCAATGTTTTTTATGTAGATAGCTTGCAAGCCAGTCTTATTAGCATATCACATTTGAGTGATGAATGGCTTTCGGTTATGTTTGGCAAAATTGATTGCTCTATTCTAAAAGAAAATGGGCAAGTTTTGTTGAAAGGCAAGAGATCAAGTGACAATTGCTATTGTTTTGAGTCTAATCTCATCTCTTGTAACTTGTTTACTTATGAGCAAGTTGAATTGCGGCACCAAAGATTGGCCATATGAACAATAGGGACTTGAAAGTCCTTGATAGATTGAATGTTGTGAGAGGCTTTCCCAATCTTGGGAAAAAGGTAGAAAGGGTTTGTGGACCTTGCCAAAGAGGGAAGCAAACCAAGAGTGTACATATGAAAGGCAAATACCTATCCACCAAAGAGCCATTGGAGCTTCTCCGCATGGACCTTATGGGTCCCATCCAAACCGAAAGCTTAGGTGGTAAAATGTACAATCTTGTGGTAGTTTATGACTTCTCTAGGCTCACATGGACTTACTTTCTTAGAGAGAAGTCTGAATCTTTTGAGAAATTTAAAATGCTTTATGTTAAAATTCAGAATGAGAAAACTTCTCACATTAAAAGCATTAAGAAAATTAGAAGTGATCATGGGAAAGTGTTTGAAAATGCTAGCTTTGAAAGCTTTTGTAATAGCTTAGGCATTTCCTATGAGTTTTCGGCTTCTAGGACACCTTAACAAAATTGTGTTGTTGAGAGGAAGAATAGGGTCCTCTAAGAGTGGGTTCGTGTGATGTTACTTAGCAACAAAGTCCCTAGGAACCTTTGGGCTGAAGCCATCAATACAGCTTGTTATATAGAAAATAGAGTTTTCTTAAGGTCTGGGACTAAATGATCGAACCAAAATTGGTATGATTTTGGCCCTTATTTCCTTCTCTTTATGATTGATTCTCGGGCAATATCCCGTGATTTAATTGTGTAAATTAAGTGTTTTCAGGTATTTACGATCTTCAATGGCAATTGACATAATTCAAGAGTTGGGGTTGAAAAGTGGGAAATTCAGATGCAAAACAAGCTAGAAAATCAAGAAAAGAAGCTTCAGTGCACAGGTAATGTGCTAGTCAGCATACCTGCATACTTCCAGCCTACTTTCCAGCGTGGAAATTCCCTGTGTTGGAGCTCGGGTGAGTGTGGGTCCCTGAACCGCACTCCACCCGCACTTTATGGAAAATTTGAGAGCTGAAATTGTGAAGAATTGATAAAGTGCGGTCCCAACCGCACTCTCACCCGCACTCTACACTTTCTAGTGTGGGAATTCTCGCATTGGAGTACGGGTCAGTGAGGGTCCTTGAACCGCACTTAACCCACACTCTGCATGTGTTAGACTTAGTTTTTAAGCATTTTGTGACCTATTCTTGTAATCCTATAAATCAAAAGTGATGAGTTCAAACCAACCATCCTCCCACACTAATATTTTCTGATTCATTAGTTAACTTAGACTTTAGAATACTTTTCCTCTCATCCAAATCCATCTCTACTCATCCAAAGGCAACTAAGGAGATTTGGATTCAAGCTTCAAGGAAGGAGAGCTCTTCAAGGGTTTTCTCTCAATCTCTTATCTTAGTTTTTATTTGTTATTAAGAACATGAGTATCTAAATCCCCCACTAAGGGGTTGATGTGATTAGTTTGATGGATATTGGGCATGTGTAATTAAACTCTATTATTTTACATTCAATCTATCTTCTATCTTTTATTCATTGTTATAATTGCTTTTGAATGTTGATTTGTCTTGGATACACCCTCTTAGCAAATTGATTTAGAAAATACTTGACGAGACAACTATGTATACGCCATATTTGGTTGTCTAATGCTCTATTGAATGGAAGGATTTCTTTAAATCCGACTTAATAACCTCTAGCTTAATCTAATCTCAAATGGGTGGCCTTCACTATACACCCTAGGTTGGCCATTTGTGAGGGAATTGGAAGTCATCACTATACACCCTAGGATGGCTACATTAGTAAGAGGTTAAGCCCTTAATAGATAGATGAGCGTTCATGGCTAGAATCCTAATTGAGCAACTAACACTATACACCCTAGGTTGGTTGCTTGTGAGAGATTAATCTCTAGTAGGAGGTCTTCACTATACACCCTAGGTTGACCCCTTACTAGAGATAAATAACCAACGCTATACACCCTAGGTTGGTTACATTAGATTAAATATGCTTAATTGAGAGTTTGTTGCATTTTCCAATGTTCACTTACGAGTCCATTAACTCCTTAGTCATATCACTTCATTCGCATCCATTTTTAGTCATTGCATTTATTAGTTTTCTTTAGTTTATTCACATTTCACACCTCCAATCATTCACCTTTGCTTTTATGCACTCTAGTTTTATTAATCCAAATCTAGTCACCGCTACCCCGATCCTTGTGGACGACACCCATGCTTATCGCTTTACTCATTTTTATACTTGTGAACACATTACTTAGGTTTTATAAATATTTTTGATGTACGATCATTTTAACGACATGAAAACGTATTCATCACTAAACAAACATCTTATGAGTTATGGAAGGATAGGAAACTCAATGTTAGCTACTTCTACATCTTTGGAAGCAAGTGCTATATACTTAATGACCGAGATCAACTTGGCAAGTTTGATGCCAAGAGTGATGAGGGTATTTTCATTGAATATGCACTTAATAACAAAGCCTATAGAGTTTTTAATTTAAAAACTTGAAGTGTTATGGAATCATCTAATGTTGTCTTTAATGATTGTAGGCCTAAACATGATGACCAATAAGAGGATGTTTGTGAGATAGATGACCTTCCTTTGAAGGAGTGTGGTGAGACTTCAAGTGGTGTGAAGTCAAACCAAAATGAAGAAGTTGATCTACCTCTTAATTGAGTTCCTCTTTTGGACTCTAGTGAACCAGCTCCTTGGGTAAGGAAACTCCATGATAAAGATGATATCATTGGAGATTTTAATGAGGGTGTTAGGACTAGGCGTCAAATAGCTAATCAAATTAGCTATACTTGTTACACCTCTCAAACAGAACCCAAGAAGGTTGATGAAGCCTTGGATGATGAGTTTTGGGTTCTTTCCATGCAAGAAGAGCTAAACCAATTCGAAAGAAATGAGGTTTGGACTCTAGTTACTAGACCTAGAAACACCAATGTCATAGGCACCGAATTGGTATTTAGGAACAAATCCGATAAGGATGATAACATTGTGTGAAACAAAGCTAGGCTTGTTTCACATGGATACTCTCAAATTGAGGGTATTGACTTTAAGGATACTTTTGCTCCCGTTGCCCGCCTTGAGTCCATAAGGCTTCTCTTATCCATTTCTTGTGTGTACAAGTTCAAATTACACCAAATGGATATCAAGAGTGCCTTCATCAATGGCTTCTTGCATGAGGAAGTGTTTGTTAAGCAACCTAAGGGATTTATGGATCCACACCACCCCTCTCATGTCTATCGCCTCAAGAAGGCTTTATATGGGTTGAAATAAGCACCGAGGGCTTGGTATGAGTGCCTTACTCTTTATCTTGTTGACAATGGGTACTCTAGAGGTAGTGTTGACAAGACATTGTTTATCAAGTGCAATAAATATGTGCTATTCATAGCTTAAATTTATATTGATGACAACGTATTTGGTTCCACCAACAAATCTAAAGTGCAACAATTTGTTGAGGTCATGTCTCATGAATTTGAAATAAGCATGGTCGGTGAACTAAATTACTTCTTAGGCTTGCAAATTAAACAAATGCATGATGGGATATTCATATCCCAAGCTAAATATGCAAAGAGCCTAGTGAAAAAGTTTGCATTGAGAATGCCAAACATTGTGACACACCCATGAGCACCACCTTGAAGCTAAGCAAAGATGCTAGTGGAAAGAGTGTTAAGCAAAGCTTATATCAGGGCATGATAGGTAGCTTGCTTTACTTGACCACAAATAGACCTGATATTTCTATTAGTGTGGGTGTTTGTGCTAGGTACCAAGCTTATCCCAAAAAATCTTACCTTGTTGCAGTGAAGAGGATCATTCGATTTGTAAATGATACCTCAAATCATGGGATTTGGTACTCCTTTGAAACTAATCCAAGTCTTGTTGGATTTAGTGATGCCGATTGGGCGGAAAATTGTGATGATAGGAAGAGTACATTGGGCGGTTACTTCTTCCTTGGGACAATCTTGTACTTAGTTTTGTAAGAAGCAAAACTCAATTTCCTTATCTACGGCCGAGGCGGAATACATTGCCACCGGTAGTGCTTGCACTCAATTGATGTGGATAAAACAAATGCTTGCCGATTATGGCTTAGAGCAAGGTACTCTTACATTGTTTTGTGATAACATGAGTTCCATTAACATTTCAAAGAATCCCGTCCAACATTTTAGGATAAAGCACATTGACATTAGACACCATTTCATATGAGAGCTAGTTGAGAGCAAGACCATTGTATTGGAACATGTGGGAACAAATGACCAACTAGCGGATTTGGTTACAAAACCCTTAAACACTCTTAGATTTGGAAACCTTAGCAAGTCTATTGGGATTTGTCACTTGGGTTGAAATGGCATGTCTTGACCCCATATGTGGAGCTCAAGCAAAGAGAACAAAGTTGCATGATTATGCATTGTGCTACATTGATACATTTTATGACTTTTATTTAATTGATTGAGATGATTGGTTTTACATGCTTAGATGTATTTTTCTTAATAAGTGTGATACATTGCCTTGCTTACAATCCATGTCATATTTACGATCAAACATGCATTTTTGGACTAGGAGATGTACTTTGAGAGTATTTTTTGAATGACCTATAATTGATCTCCATGACATGATGATTCTTTTTAATGACATGCTTAAGATGAAAAGTATGAAATGATTGATTGTTTTATCTTGAATGCAAATATGTGTGCTAAAGCAATATTGAGACTCAAACAAATAAGAATCTTAAAATCCAAAGTCTCTTTTTATTTATTAGTTGAACAAGACTACTATCAAATGGGTATCTTACCTAGAAAAATCAAATAGAGTGCAAAGTCGCTCATGTCTTGTTTTGCCTATAAAGTTGGATGTAGATGCTCTTTAAATTGAAATCCTTAAAACCTATATCCTTGCTTTCTTCCATGACAAATGGTGAAATTGTTTTGAATTCTATTGGAAAACTTTATTGTTTTCTTTGCCAAATACCATTGTTTTTTAATTTGAATCAACATGTCTTGTATGCAAAGCATCTTTGTCACACATTTTCTTAAAATAAAACTCCTTGAATCTCTCTTACTTAATTGAGTTGCATAAAGGTTCTTAAATGATTATGCATATGTGCTTGTGCTACAAGTTTTCCTTGTTATTGCTTACCTATTAGGGAAGACTCCCTTTGTCTATCTCATGACAAAAAGGGGGAGTAAGGTTGCCATTTTTGGCATCACATTTAGAGGGAGTTGAGAGAGAGAGAGTGTAACCCATTTTTTTTTTAGGATGTTGCATTTAAGGGGAGTTGCATTGCATTGTTTGATTGTATTATTTTTTTGTTAAGGCAATTGCAAATGTTCTCTCTTGTTATAAGCACCTCTCACACACTTGCTCTTGGAAGGTATTTTTCTTGTTGATTGTGTGTAGGTTGGATTTTTTTACAAGCTTGGGATTGACTTGAAGATGTTCAAGACTTAGACTATGTGCTTTATTGTAATGTAGAAAAACTTGTTGGCTAACAATTTTTTGTTTTTGTGAGGTTGCTATGTGAGTAGTGGTTTTGTGACGAAATAGTCAAAGGGGGGGATTGTAAATGCCTCACTTTTTGATTGGCTTATTTCATTAACAAAATCAAAATGGGGTTCAAATATGTAAGGGTAGCTTAGGATTGAAGAATTCTCCTCAAATGCAAATGGATCTCATTGTGAACTTCAAGTCCTTCAAGGAAGGTAGCTTATATATATTGACTCTTAATTGAAGAGATTTAGTTGCTCACACACACACCTCTCTAGCATGCATATATGATCATTGCCTTTTGTGTGTATGTATTTCACTTTTCACACTTGCACCATTTTTTGTGTTTGATTTGTGAATTGTGTACAATGCATTGGTCTCCTTACCCGCGCACACCCGTGCATTGCGCTACTCGTCCAGCGTTGGACCAGCGCAGCTTTCATAGAGGTTTGCCACTAGTCGTGCACTTGTTGTCATGCGTAGCTCACACTAGCGCAACTTTTATAGAGGTTGTGCACTAGTCATGTGCTACTCGACCAGCACACAGACCAGCTCACATGATAGGAAGTTGAAGCGTGTTTTCAAAAATGACCTCACTTTGTCTAGGTCTTATATATATATATGTCTTGATAGCCTTGGCTCGTTTTTTAGAGCAAAAATTACAACTTTGGAGAGCTAAATAGTGTCTTCAAAGCAAAGTTATCAAGACTTGATTTTTACCATCCAAAACATAAACACCCATCATCCTTTCATGATTCATACATCACCTAGCATCTTCCAGGTAAGATTTTTCATGGGTATTCTTCATTGCTCACATTACTTGTAGTTAGAACATCATCTTTATCTTTTCACATGTTCTTGCTTTACAAGATAGCTCCTTTATGACTTGACTAGTTTCAAGATTAGTTTTTTATGTTGCGTTTTGTGATTTGTTTGTGATAGCTATTGCATATAGGGTTTTATTTGCATATATAGCTAAATAGTATGCATGTCATATAGCAACATGATATCTAGGAGTGTTTGACATGTTCATCCATGGCTAGATAAGCTGAAATTTTTGACCTTGCATTTATGCACTTTGAATATTGCTCATATTCACATTAGGTTGTTTATCTCTTCTCTTTGAGAATTAAGTCTTGTATTTTACCTTGGGTAGTTTGCAAGCAAGAGCCTATAATCACTATTAAAGGCCCGCAGGTAACAAAGATGGATTAGTAATCATATAGGTGTTATGTGGTCAACCTAGACTGTAATCGTATTTGTAAATAGTGGATTTGAGGGTTTGATTGGCAATTATGCCCGTGAGTTTTTTTACCCTTTTTAGGTTTTCTCACGTAAAACAAATCATTGTGTCATTTACATTATTTCCACACTTGTTTTACATAATGATTTGTGTTAGAGATTAGGGGTGTTTGCAATTAATATTGACTAATCGAAATAGTTGGAGATTAATTTGGTTAAAACCTATTCACCCCCCTTAGGTTTATTTAGACACTTAGTATATATATTTTTAGTCTTTTTATTGCATTTATTCGTTGATTAAATGCTAGGACTCTTTTGATTGCATCTATTCATGAGTTCTATTACATGATTTAGTTTTGTTTGTGATAGTTTGCATCATTAGGACATTTTGCCTAAATTGCTAATCCATAAATATTCATATATGCTTAGTTGATGATTAGGTTGGCTTTGTTCATCTAGTCTAATTCATGAATGTTTATATGGATGTTATTTGACAATTAGATTGCTAGAATCACTTTTCATCTAATTGAGTTTTCATGTATGCACATGTAGGCTTGTTTTATAATTAGGTTGTTAGATTTGCATCTTAACATCTAATTAAGCATATAGTGTCTTGATTTGCACTCTATTGCGTTTAGAATATTCATATATACACTTAGAGTGTTAGTTCACAAATGATTGGTCTAGAATAACTGTAAAAGATTTACGGGTAGTGGTGGTGGGTTACGTTCTGAGAATGGTGTGGCTAATGGTCAAACTAGGTTGTAAACATCATTACATATAATGGATTTGAGGACCGGAGTGGCTAGGTGGCTAGCTCATGAGTTTTGCCCAGTTGGAGGGCATCCTCATCCGTAACTGGTCTTCAATGATACCTCCCAAAGATATGGTAGTCATCATGTTGTAGTACTCCTTCATAAACTGAAGGACATCCTCATTCGATAGACCATGGTACACTGGAAGAGTGTTATAGTGCATCTTCTTGAGCTCATAATTCCTTTGAGCTATGTTAAGCAATATTGCTGATGGTTGCACACCCACTATTGGCAGTGCATAATCCTTCATAAACCATTGTACCATGAGTTGGTTTGGTGCTTCCATGGTTCTATTGTTAGAAGGAGATGAATCGCTTCTTATTTCAATAACCACTAGTGGAGTATCAATTTCCCTTCGTACCCTAGCAATCCGGTCGATGTACTCATGAAATTCCCTTAAGCAATTATAGTGTAAATATACCTAGAGGGAGAGTGAATAGGTATAGGCCCAAATTCTTCCAAACATTTTTCTCAACACAATAATGATGTGCACACTTGGAGTGTCTAACAAATGGATTGCTTCAATCAACACAATTAGAGTTCAATACACAAGTGATGCAATCAATACAAGTTATGAAAGTAAAGAAAAGTAAAAACGAAACTTGACACAATTGTTTTTACGTGGTAAACCTCCAAAGAGGAAACATCCACGGGTTGATACCACAACCACCAGCAAACCGCAATTCACTATGACGATAAAGAGATACACACTCAAAGGCAATTAACACATGATACACTCCTCAAGCTATCAACTCTTAATCTATCCTCGAGCCTAGTGAGTCACTTTGCCACAACTTTCTAACTGAGATAAATCGCTTGCCTCTAGAAAGCCACTCCCTAACCGAGACTATCCACAAATCTCTAGGAAGATTTCCTTGCTTAGACTTACTTAAAGCCTAGCTTCTTGCCAAGTCTTCTTTGCTTAGTTATTCTAAGCCCCTTGCTCTTAACTAAGACTTCCTTGCTTGGTTAACCGGACCATATGTCCTAACCAAGGCTTCTTACTTGGATTTACTTAGAGCCTCACACTCTTTACCAAGTCTTCCTTGCTCTATGTTGAAGAATCACTCAACAACAAGAGACTTCACACCTTTTTCAAGGCAAATGATCTAAGTGATGCAAAAGATGCAAACACAATCAAATAGAGAAAGTAAATACAAACGCTATGAACGTGCAAGAGATAACTAGAATATGTTTTCAACACTCAATCACAAAGTTATCCAGAAATCCAAGCATGTGAATCAATAAGAACTAGATTAGAATATTCTATATCACACTCAAAAATCCTAGTTCTTAGATCATGAAACTAAATCTAGAAATCAACAATCAAGATCATTACACAACATTTCTAGAGACAATTTCGTGTAAATCAAGTTTAGCTTTCAAATATGTTCAATCAAAATCACAAAAAGCTATAACTTGAAAATCAATCAAACAATTCTAAAATTGGAATCAAAATCATTCTAAACATTTTTCATCAATCAAGTAATAAGATCCATCAAGTTGATCATAAGAAAAATGGATAGAAGATGATTCATATACAAAAGATGAACCACGAACTGAAGATCAGATTGCTGTGAATAATCTGGAAATATTTTGACCTTTAAAATGCTTGGTACTTGGTCCTCTCTTCAAGACCACCGATTTTGGTTTTTGAATCAATTAATTCGGAGTTGAAATGAGAGAGATATGACAAAAACAAAATTGGAAAAGTTGTGAGAGAGTTTACACGGGATTTGAAATATATATGGAGGGAAACCAATTGGAGAAGAAGAAAGGCAAGAAGGTAATTGAGCCACCATTAGCCTTGGTCACCGAGGAGGTGCATGGCCACAATGGGGAGGCTGAGAGGCCTTCTTCCCGTGGTGGCCACACACCTCCACAGGAAAGAAGGGTGGTCGCCTTTACCTCCTTTCTTCTCCTTCACTCTCTCTCGTACACCTCTCACGTTCTTCGACCATTCTCCGATCTCTGAACTCTGAATTCAAATCCAATTTCAGATTACAAACTATAACTCAATTACACATGAGGAAGACTATGAAATTTTGACAATTGGATATGAAATCGACTTGATACATGATGACAGAGACAATGCATTTGTATGAGAACGTAAAGTAACGTAACTTCCTCGTTTGAACTCGAAATCAAATGAGTGAGTACCCGAAACAACCAAAACTCAACAAGGAATCATATGAGATCATATTCAAGTTCAAGACAAAAAAAAAACCTAAACAAATAAACATAAGATCACACAAGTACGCAATTTCCTAGAGATAGTCCTAGAACATGCAATTCTACAATGTTTGTCATATTAAGAATAATGCATGAGCATACTAAAATATATGTGTGAATGTATTATACCAAATGAGCACAACGATGCATGGACACAAATGAATGTAATGTATGTGTGTGCGTTTTGCTCAACGATGCAAGGACACACATGTATGAATTTTGTGTGTGTGTGTGTGTGTGTGTGTGTGCTTACTCCATGGAAGAGGAAGTAGTATCTTGATACCTTAACATCCAAGTAAGCATTTTTCCTCTTGAAGATGATCTTTGCATGAGAAGTTTCTTTTCTCTTTTGAAGCTCCTACCAAGAAACACCTAAGCAACTAACCATTACAAATAAAGAGAGTTTTGCAGTGGAATCAAGTCAATACAAATCTAAAACCTTACAACTCACTACTCAGAAACAACGGTCCTCCTAGTGATCTTTGACCTTGCATACAATTGGTTTAAACCTGAAATGGAAAATTAGAATTTTCAACTTGAAATGGTTGTCTTGCTCTAGTCATACTAGAAAACAAATCACAAACAAACTCTAAACCAAGTTAGAGTGTAGAAAAGTTTTTATCCAATAGCAATTGAAATCGTATTCTCATTATCCAATCAGTTTGAACTTGAAGAACCACAAATGGCATGTAAAACATAAAAAAAAAAAAATAAAAAAAAAAAAATAAAAAAAAAAATTATTGTCTTAGCACTTTTGAAATTGACCACACAATTCTTTTAACCAAATATCAAACTTTCAACAATTTCCCACTTTTACATGACCTCATAACAAAATTCCGTTATTCAAATAAAATACCAGCATGTTTTAATTTAAACCTTCAAACAAGCAATCTCAAGCCTGACATATAATGTTCTAAAAGTGAGTCATAAAGCATACATATACACACATTCAAACACAAATTTCAACTCCAAACTTCACCAAAAATTCAAAATTTGGTAATTCCTTCAATCAAAAACCTAATTTGATGCTAACCCAATCTCATTTGATTGCAAATATCAATATTCAAACATTAAACTCAACATACAAACACGAAATTGATTCATAGCATAAAAAATCCCCAATTTCTTAAAATTCCCAATTGGAAATTTCAAAAATCCTATACACAAATCAATTGAAAGGGAAACACATGCAAATATCATTTAAATATCATCAATTTATAATCCCTAACATCGATAAACAAAACCCCCATCATGTAATCAACATTCAAAACCCTAACCCTAACCTTAAAGAATTCGGCTAAGAGAGAGATTTAATGCATATTTTAACAAATTGAAAAGAAAATAGGAGTTAGAGTGATGATTTGTACCTGATTGACGCATTATTGGAGTGAAAACAAGTGGAATTAGTGAGCAATTTGAAGGAAAAATTAAAAAAGTGCATAGAAAAGCAAAGGGGAAAAAGTTAGGTTTTCTAAAAACTATCGCAATGGCTTTATACTCGTAGAATCCCACGAGATTTATAAGTTAGATCTCACAGATTTGTGGTCCATATTGCAGATTTGTCTTGCAAAAATTAGGGTTCATATATTGGGCTACTCTGATAGATGGAATTTGTGAGGTTTACTTTGCTGATTTATTCCAGAGGAAACTGTGACTTGAGCGCTCTATTAACTACGAGATTGGACTAGCAGATGGAACTCGTAGATATGTCCTAGATGACACTAAGATTTGAGCCTTCTCTTAACTGCGGAGATCTTACTAGCAAAATGAACTAGCAGATGTGTCCCAGAGGACACTGTGTCTTGGGCCTTCTATTAACTGCGAGATCTTATTAGCATAATGAACTAGCAGATGTGTCCCAGAAGACACTGTGAGTTGGGCCTAAAAATTCTGAACGATCTGTCTAGCAGAATTGACTGGCAGAAAAATCTTAGAGGAAACTGCGAGTTCGAACTCACAGATTTTTGCTCGCAGAAAATCCTATTGGCCTTTTAAGGCCTTGAAATTTTTAGACCTAGGTTTCCATATTACAAAACAATATTTGAAATGATTTCTTCCACAAGTATTCAATTATTAATAACATACTAGCCAAGAAGTTTGAACCCCTAAACCTATCTCTTTTAAGACCTTTGTCAAAAGTTGAACTACCAACCAAGGCCTATTTCAAGATAAATAAAGTGCTTCAAACTCTTAGACAATAACATACAAATTAGCAAAACAAATATATACAATGATAAAAAGGTTCATAAATGGGAGGCTACTCTTAGCACTCTCATTACAAAAATTTTGCTTCCTCTCAGAGCTTAGTAATCTGCATAATGAAAACCAAAAACATCACAAAGTTCACACATTCAAACACCACCAAAAATGGGTGGTTTCAACACAACATAACCAATTCCCTCATTCTTAACCCAAAGAGGCCCTTGAATTTTGATTCCTATTAACTTGTTCTTTTCCACCCATATTGATTTAACAAGGGTTGTGTTAGCCCTTAGTTTAACATTAGGAATGCTTTTCCTAGGGCCCACAATGTTAAGTGTATTCTTTCTATTTAACTTGGCACAACAAGGTTTAGTGTGACCTTTCTTGTGGTAATAGCAGCACTTAGGTATGAGTTAGGAATCGTACCTCTTGGGTGTTCCTTCATTGGTGTAGGTGGTGGTCTTTCATTGCTCCCACTCATTGTCTTCTTCTTTGGTGTAGAGAGAGGATTGCTATTAATGACATTCAAATTGCTTTGCCTTGCCTTGTCTAACTTCATCGTATGAGGTGGCATCTCTTTTTTTTGCTTGCCTTTTCTTGCTTTATTCAACTCCACCTTGTCCCTCAAGGCTTGATCTATGTGTAAAGTCTTTTCTTCTATTAGAGATAGCCTAATGGTGAGCTTATCCACTATATCTTCTTGATCCTTCAAATCCGCCTCTAGTTTGGTTGTGAGCTCAAAATTCATTGCCCTTACCGCTTTACTCTCCTTTTTGAGTTGAGCGATAATTTCTTCGTAGTCAGATGACTTAAGTTTGATAAGGGGTGTTTTCCTATCTTCTGGTGGGAAATCGGCTAGTCCCACATACTCACCTAAATCTAGTTTGGGGTTGGACTCCATACTCTCCCTTGAAAGCTAAAACAATCAAGAGTTCCCATCGGGTGCTTCATTGATTCAAACACCTCAAACTCTATTGTCTCTCCAAGTACGGTCATGGATAGCTTCCTATTATGGACGTCGATGATCACCTTGGTTGTGGCCATGAATGGTCATTGAAGTAGCATTGGCATTTCTCTACCCTTGGAGGGATCCTCCTCTATATCAAGGACTACAAATTCCACGAATGATCAACTTCCTAACTTGCACCAAGACATCTTCTACTATGTCGTACGGATGTCTAACGGACTTGTCGGCTAGAAAGAGCTCCATCTTAGTTGGTTTGAGCCTTTTTAGACCCATCTCAAAGTAAACCAAGTGTGGCATCAAATTTATCGATGCTTTAAGGTCTAGCATTGCCCTTTCTTTCTTTGTCTCCCCGATAAAGATATTGATGATAAAACTCCATGGGTATTCCATTTTCTTAGGCAATGTGCGTTGGATTGCCACACTCATTTCCTTCGGTATCAAAATCCTCTCCTTTAATTCCTTGCTCCTCTTCCTAGAGTTGAGCTCTTTGAAGAATTAGGTATAAGCCAACATCTTCTCTATCACTTCAAGGAGTGGCAAGTTCACATTAACCTTTGACAAGATGTCATAGATCTCCTTAAAAGCTTGATTGATCTTTGTCTTCTCCAATCATCCTGGAAAAGGAATTAGAGGTACATACCAATTTGGAGACATATGGATTCGATCGTAGAATCTAGCTCTTCATTCTCTTCAGGTTTTTCTTCACCCTTGTCTCTTTCTAGAGTATCCTCTGAAATATTAACAAAAATAATCAAAACAAATATTACGGTGTGCTAAATATTATCTAGAGGGGGGGGGGGGTGAATAGATTTTAATCAAGTCATATTACAAAAAAAAATTTGATTAGTCAATATTCAATAAAAGCCCTAATCTAGTTAAAAATCAATCAACCTAATCTAAGTGCGGAAAACAATAAATTGCTCATTGATTGATTTATGTGAGAAATCCTCAACATGGTAAAACTCACAGGCTAGTATGTGTGCCACACATGATCCTCGAATCCACTGTTTGTAATGGTGTTTACAACCTAGGTTAACCACGTCAAACCCTACACGGTCACTAACCCACCACTACTACCCAACATGCCTTTAATATCGAACCTAAATCAATTTGCTTGCGGACTAAGCAACCTTAGCCACTAGACTTAATTCTCACTAAAGAGATCAACAACTTAAGTGAATATCATGATATTCAATTATGCAATTAATGCTAGGTTTCACTAAATGCTTATCTAGGATGAAAGATAACAACAATCACAATCCTAGATATCAATATTGCTATATGACATGACATATAACATAGATATCAATGAATAAGCAATCCTAGGAAATAGCTATCAAAATACAATTCTCAATCAATCAACACAATAATCTCAATCTTGTAGATAGAATATGTTCTAAAAGCAAACAAATAATAAATAAGATTTCTTGTTAAGCAAGACACTAAATATGGATGAAATTATTGAACAACTTACCAAGCTAAGTATGTTGAAGAAGACCCATGCATAGATGCATCCTAGATGATCTTAGATGATGCTAGATGAAGTTTGAATGCACATAGAAATGATTTGAGTAATCAAAGGTGAGTTCTTGTGAAATTTTCTCTCTTGGAAAATGTTATAAGTAAAAAATTTGATTTGGACTCACTTAAAATGACCTAAAGACAAGGTAGCATATATATAGGATGTCAAAATGATGCTACGAAGCTTTGATAAAAAATCAAAAGTTTTGCCTTGGCCTCTGTTCACCCACTGTACGAACAGCGGGTATACAGCGGTTCACCTGGGAAATGAAGAACATGGTCTTCATGAACCAATGTTCACAAGGGTGACATTGGGGCGACCAAAGGGCAATTGCTCTCGGGTTTGGAGAGCCGTTGTTCACCCGTTATATGTACAACAGTTGTACAGTGGTTGTACATCAATGGAAACAATCCATCAGATCACCCGCTGTACGTACAACGGGTAAGAGCAATTTTGCTCAATGCCCCTTATAGGCATTGTACGTAAGGCGACCTAGCCGCGGGTGTACATCACCCATACATAAATGATGCATCCTAAAGCCTAACATGACGTGACATTTAATAAATAAGATGCAATCAATTAAACATGCATAAAGAGGATTCAAGAACAAGAATGCACATACATTACAACACATAACATACAAGAAGTATAGATATGCATGAGTTATGCGTGTGCAACTAAATCTCTTCAATGTAATTAAGCATAAGTGTTTTACCTTTGGAGTGCTTATTATCTTGAGGTCTTGTGAGAGCCTTTGTTGAGCTTGATCACCAACAATTAGAATCCTAAGCTACCCTTACAACACAAACCCCAATTGTGGTTTGTCACCAAAATAAGCCAATCAAACTTGAGGAACTTGCAATATCAGAACGTTCAAGAGTTATTTGTTTTCAAGAACCTTAGCACTCCTTAATGTAGCCATTGCATTAGCTTACTCAGTGTGGCTTGGGAGCTTCCTGGGTTCTTGCTTTTGTTGGGCATTGGCAAGTGATCCCACATCCTTCTCCATCATCATAAGCATCTCCTTCATTTGGTTGATCTTGTGATGATTTGGACCGATGGGGTTATGATGATATTGCCTCCCATGATTGGCATTCCGCCATTATTGATTGTTGTTATTGTTGGCATTGGATTGGTGGCCTTGCCCTTGATACCCTTAGTTTCGGTATCCTTGACTTTCTTGAGGGTTGAGGAAATTTTTCGTGTTTGACCATGAGAAATTTGGATGCCTTTTCCATCACGGATTATAGGTATTGGAGAAAGGATCATCCATTGGCCTTTGCCTTATCCTTTTGACCTCATCCATTCTATACATCCCTTGGGCTTGTTAGCCCATGTTGCATGCTTCCATCGCTTGCCTCTTATTCGGTTACACTTGGGTGTTCAGAGATGACTTGCATCCAAGATTCTTCATAAGATCTTACATGTCCCTAGTGAGGCTAGCCACATTCTTAGCCATTTTTCAATCTATCCCATTCTCACTACGCCTTCTCCAGTTCCTTTATTGGGAGTTTTACCCTAACATCACATACTTCTCGAATACTTCTTCTGCTGTTAACTCTCTCATTGCACCACCGCAAGCATTATCCACTATGGCTTGAGTGAGCCCTATAAGTCCATCATAAAATGACTGTACTTGACTAACCAAGGTGAACTAATGGTGTGTGCACCGAGCTAGATCAATTTGTAGCGTTCACATGCTTCATGGAAGGGTTCCCTTTCCTCCTTTTGGAAGGTAGCAATGTTTCCTTGTATCTCTTTCGTCCTACTAGAGAGAAAATACTTATCAAAGAACTTCCTCTCAACTTCTGGCCAAGTTCGGAGAGATATGGGCGTCAATGCCATAAGCAATTGCTTGGCTTTATCCTTGAGCCAGTATGAGAAACACCTTATCGTAACTGGTCTTCCGTTTTACCTCCCAAAGGTATGTTAGTCATCATGTTGTAGTACTCCTTCATAAACTAAAGGGCATCCTCATTCGGTAGATTGTGGTAGACCGAAAGAGTCTTATAGTGCATATTATTGAGCTCATAATTCCTTTGAGCCGTGTCGAGCAATATTGCCGATGGTTAC
This sequence comes from Acer campestre, assembly GCA_954870605.1. Taxonomy (NCBI): domain Eukaryota; kingdom Viridiplantae; phylum Streptophyta; class Magnoliopsida; order Sapindales; family Sapindaceae; genus Acer; species Acer campestre. Next base: position 25,854,448 of record OX940800.1, on the reverse strand, counting down.
GCACCCACTGTTGGCAGTGCATAATCCTTTATAAACCGTTGTACCATGGGTGGGTTTTGTCCTTCCACGGTTCTATTGTTGGAAGGAGATGAATCGCCTCCTATTTTAATTAACACTGGTGGGATATTAATTTCCCTTCGTACCTTAGCAATCCGACCGATGTACTTACTACTCAGAAACAACAGTCCTCCTAGTGATCTTCGACCTTACATACAATTGGTTTAAACCTGAAATGGAAAAACAGAATTTTCAACTAAGTTAGATGAACTACAATTAATTAACAAACTAACAATTATGAAAGCAAAAATTAAAACTAATATATTGTTCTGCTACACTCCCTAGCAATGGCGCCAAGATTTTGACACACTCTGGGCGTACTTCTAATCTAATGATATGCAAAATGATATATATGATGAGCATGCGAGTCTACAACCCTTCACAAGTGTACAGATCACTGAATAGAAAAGTGGACACAAGTAAGGGTTATCATTCCCACGAGGAAGTAGGTTTTAAAACTAGCTTTTAACTTTGCTTAACATGCATTAACTAATTTATGATCTAAACTATTTGAGGTTAACTAAAGTTTGAAAAATTCACTAAAGAGAGTGTGATTAACAATTTATTGCTACAAAAATCAAGAATATAAGGAGATTGCTAATGAGAGATTAATAAAAACAAATGAGATACAAGGGAAAATGATAGAACATAAGTGTCAACCAATATCATCCATCAATGTATTTTAAGCACTATTCATCAATCTAATATGTGGGCCCTAATTTAATTAGTCTTTGAGAAAGATAATCATCAACTACACATCCTAAGATATCAAAGGGTGGTAAGTAGAGAGAACTTAAATCAATGTGGGCTAGTGAAATTAATTGGCATAGGCATGCACAATCAATAATCACTCCAAAGAAAAGTGAAGGATAATACTTATGTTTATTCAAACATATTTATTGTCATTACAACCACTTAGAAACATATTAACTGCTAATTTTCAAGGCAAACTTGCATTGAATGTATAAGTCATGCATTAACTGCACATACATAGACAAGATAAGATGAATAAAAAGGAATAACTTGATTTAGATCAAGGTCAACAACAAATGAGCATCAATCCCTTACATCTTAAGGAATTTAGCTACACATCATTACATCTATTATAAAAGAAAAAGAGAGAGAAAGTGATACAACCCATAATCTTAGATGATAGTCCTCGACTTTGATTAGAAAACTCTTTCTTGAATCTTCTTCAAAGGTGCTTCAATATCTAATCTAAAACCATGAACTAGTTTGTTCTCTACAAGTGAAAATATCTATTCTAAGCTGAAAAGATATCTCTAAGTATATTTAGGTTAATCTAAATATTATGTATATATAGTGGGTACAAAAATCAAGAAAATGTCAAGTTGAATGCTGATGTGGTAGCCATCTGCAGACCAAATCTGAGACATGGATCTTACAGACTGAACTCGCAGATTGCTTCTGTTGGATGGAAGTCGTAGATTCTCATGGTAGATAGTTTCTGGGTAACTTCTAAGACTTGGATCTATGAGGTAGAACTTGCAAATTGGAGTAGTAGATCTGTTATGCTAGCTTCAGGTCACAGATTTACTTGGCATATTCCTCTGGACTGATTTTGCGAATTGGGTCTGCAAGTTTGAACTCACAGATTGAACTAGTTGTCCATTCTAGAAAACATCCGCCGCTTGGTTCTACAAGCTTGATGGCGCAGCTTGAGGTATTAGTTCTCTCTAGGGAACATCTGCGACTTGGGTCTGCGAGGTCGAACTCGCAAATTGCTTCCTTTCTTCCAAAATCGTATTTCTCGACATGAAATCTCCACATTGGATCGAAAGTACCCTTGGATGTGGAAATATGCCTGAAAACACTTATACACACAATTAAACACTTAAAAACATCCCGAAAAAGGTAACAAAGAGAAGGAATTAGGCGATCAAAACATATACATATTTAGAGTTGAAAATAAATAATATGTGTCTAAACAACCTAGTGGGTGGGTGGGTGGGTGGGGGGGGGGGGGGGGTGTTAATGGGTTGTTAATCGATTAATTATCAATTTTTTCGATTAGTCAATATTATCAAATTATTCAAATTTAACAAGCAAGCAATCGTCGAATGATTTACGTGAGAAACCCTTCAACTGGGCTAAAATTCCTACCCTCTGGCTAGTGAACCACTTAGCCTACTCCCTATCCAAGGTGTGTCCTACATCTCTAGGAAGCAACTTCCTATCCAAGGCTCTCAAACCTCTAGGAAGATTTCCTTGCATAGCAATATATACCACAAATATCCTAGTCAAGTTTCCCTAGCTCAACCATCTAGAGTACCAAACTCCTAGCTAAGACTTTTGCTTGGCTAACCGGAACACATTCCTAGCCAAGTCTTCTTGCTCAAATTAAAACTTCACTCACTTTAATAAGAGACTTCAACCTTTTCACAAGGCAATGATCTAGGTGATGCAAATGATGCAAACCACAATCAAATAAAGTAAGATGATCAATCAAGCTCTATGAACATACTTAGTGATGATCTAGAATAAGCTTTCAACAAACAATCACAAATCTATCTAGATATCAAAGCATGTGAATCAATAAGAACAAGTCAAGAATATTCAATATTTCACACAAAAATTCTTTGTTCTTATGTAATGAAATTAAACCTAGAAATTATCAAGAGACACATCGTACAAGATATTTCTAGAATCAATTTCAAGTTAAGTCAAGTTTAGCAAAATATGTTCAAATGAGATCACAAGGCTAAAACTCAACAATCAATCAATCAGATAAACCTTGAGTATGAACTAACATCATTCTTAACACATTTCATCTATCAAATAAGAAGAATAAAAGAGATGATCAAAAGAGAAAGTAAGAAGAAGATGTTTCACATACAAAGATTAACCTCGGACTGAAATCTGCTCTCAGCGAAAAATCACGAGGTCAATAGGCTCAAAAAATGTTTGGGGTTTGTTGCTCTCATCAAGGAAAACATTTTTGGCTTTTGAATCAAGTGATTCAAAGTTGAAATGAGAAAGTTAAGATTAAAACAAGATACCAAAAATCATGACGAAATTCTGCACTTCTTTCTTTTTCCATTTTCTTCAAGTTATGTTTGGAGGGAAGGAGAAGAGCTTTTAAAAGAGAGAGAGAGGGAAAACGAAGAGCCAATCAGCATGTGACACATCACCATCCACGTGTGGCATACGTGGGCAGAGGATTTGCCAGGCCGTGTGCCACACGGCCTCTACACGTGGCCACCGAGGCTTGGCCTTTGTCCAAGCTTGCTCTTCTCGCACTCCGCTCGCGTTCTATGGTCGTATCCAGGCCTCCAAAATCTGATTTAGAATCCATCTTTAGATTACAAATCATGACTCCCTTATGCACAATGAAGACTACAAAAAATTGACAAAAGGTTTAGAATTCATCTTGGAAAACGATGACAAAGACAACTCAACGAATGAGAACGCAAAGTAGCGTAGTTACATCGTTTGGACTCGAAACCTAATGAATGAGTAACCAAAATGACCAGGACTCAATAAGGAATCATAAGAGATCATGTTCAAGTCAAAAAAACAAGAAACATAAACAAATAAACACAATGTCACACAAGCATGCCATATCCAAACGATCATCATAAAACATGCAATTCTACTATGTTTGTCAATATGAGAATAATGCATGTGCATACTTAAATGAGTGTGAATGTGTAATACCAAATGTTTGCACAATGATGCAGGGACACACATGTATGAATTATGTGTGTGTGCACTTATGTCTTACAAGAGGAAGAAGTATCTTGATACCTTAGCATCCAAGTAAGCGATTTTCCTTTTGAAGATGAAATTTGCATGAGAAGTTGCTTTTCTCCTTTGAAGCTTCTTTTCACCAAGAATCACCTAAGCAACTAACCATTACAATACAAATCAAGGATCTTACAATCTCCCCCTTTGGCTCAAAACCTCATCCTTACCATACATTGTTCCCTCCAATAAACTCAATGTTGATAGCATTCTCTCATCCTTACATTACAAAGAGATCCCTAGACTAAAAGATCTTCAAGTCTTATTGATTCTTCAAGAATCCCTTATTTGAACTTCAAAGTACCTATGAACAAGAGATTGTTCTTCCAAAGAAGAATGGTGAGATATTATCACATAAACAAAATAACAAAACTTCCTTTATCTCATACAAAAAATGAATTATCTCAAGCGTATGAATGTTTTCACATAAAAGCTCTCTCTAAGATCCTTAACACAATAAGGCAAGAATTCTTTTCTCCCCCTTAAGACAAAGTCTCCAATTAAAGACAAAGAGGTAAAAAACTCACACATTTGGAACATTTCTCCACACAAGGTGAGGTATACAATTTCTCCCCCTTTTTGCCAAGGAATATACAAAGGACACAAGAGATAAAGAATGAGATATTAAGCAAACAAATTGTATAGAAAGTGAAGTTGAATAAACTAAGCTCCCCCTTAACATATGCTCCACATATTATCACCATTTAGATTTGTTCACAAGGGACTCACACATTCACACATTCAAGCAATAAGAGAAAATATCATCACTTTTCAAAGTCCAAGAGAGAATCATAGATTTTCATTAATCTCTCAAAAATATTCTCACATTGCTAATAAATCAAACACATAAGCAAAATATGTGTGTGTGTAAATGCTTCTCACATATATAGTAGGAGTAATTTTTATATCAACATGTAAACAATTTCCACACCTATCCAACTAAAGTGTTTCCAAAAATAGGTCAACTAAACCGGATCAAGCACGTAAGCTTAAGAGAACTGCTACTCGGTACTGCCTTATAGACGGATACCTATATCACAAAGGGAAGTCCCTTCAACTACTAAGATGTCTACATCTAGACGATGCACACTCGGCACTCAACGAGGTACACTCAGGGGATTGTGGTAACCATGCATCAGGCGAGACACTAGCTTCCTAGATACTTAGAATGGGTTATTTCTGGCTGACTATACATCAGGATGCAAAGCTGCTTGCACGATCTTGTGAGGCTTGTCAGAAGACAACAAACCTTTATCACCTCCCTCCGGAAAGGCTCTCCTCGAGTAACACTCCATACCCTTTTGCTATCTGGGGACAAGATCTAATCGGGCCGCTCCCTACTGCACCTGGCTAGGCCAAACATGCATTGGTAGCAATAGACTACTTTACCCAATGGGTAGAAGCTAAGGCTATTACCCGGATAACCGAAGAAAAGACCACCAACTTTGTAAAGGAGAACATCATTTGCCGCTTCGGTACCCCGATGTGTTAGGGTTTTTGCCTTAAAGCTTGTAATTTGTAAATGTGAATTGAACATAAATAAAAGAAGTAGTTTATTCATTCAAATTGTCTCATACATTTTTTTATATCATGTGTACTTAACATCCAAGATTGTCGGATGTAATCTCTAACTAAGTATATGAGTGTCATATACAAAGGTATTCAGTTTGAGATGAGCAATCTAAAGAGTCCATAGATATCAAATAGAGTTGGGTACTTTATTTGTGGCTAATCTACAACAACGATATGTTCCGTAATGTACGATGGTCTTAACCTAGACTATTCATATGGTGATATGAGAATGGAGGCACCTTATATGATGTGATCATATAGGACTGGCCATGATCTATATGAATCTCTCACCAAGATCCGTTACAAGATGAGATTCATATATATCAACAAATGATGGCTATATATAGGTAATCTTAATCCTGAGTGTCTTATCGACTCCTTCAAGTTAGATTATGGTTTTTGATATACCATGGGTGAGATCGGAGTTGCATTCCCGGTCAATAACTCTATATGTTGGAATCATAATTTGGCTTGTGGCTGGGAAGGTTTGCACACAATGGTGGAATCCACTATTTCTTGTGAGAAGTATATAGTAGTTCCCTGAAGGGTTGATTCGGGGCTTGAACAGTATGAGTGCTCTCCTAATTCCGTAAGGAATATAGGATTTATTGTTCATTAAAGAATAAATGGTACTTAATGGAAAGATATAATTAGAGGGGTATAACGGACATTATGACCCAGCTCTAATTATGAACTATTTGTGGAGGATCATACCATATGTAGGCAAAAAACCATTAAACCGAACCGAACCGATGAACCGAACCGGTCCAATCGGTTTTTTTTTCTGGTTTTCCACTTTTAACCGGTTCGGTTCAGTTCGGTTCGGTTCGGTTCGGTTCGTTTTTTAAAAAACCAGTATTTCCGATTCGGTTTCCGGTTCTAGGGTTCGAATTGGTGAACCGAACCGAAAACCGGTGTATATAATCAAACATCCCTAAATTTTTTGTACTTTATCTAAAACTAATAATGTTAAATACAAAAAGAGTAATTCATAAATATTGTTGCACATAATTTCATTATCAATATTTTTTTAATACACATTTTTTTAATGTATGTAACCTAAGCTATCGTTGAATCATTGATCTACCATTTGATTTTGTAAACAAGCATTCAAATTAGTTACTAATGCATGCCCTTTAATTCTTATTAGTTTCAACCCCAAAAACTCATAGTATTGCATATTTAATCACATTTTCATCAATGGAATGGTTGTTCACCGTTAAAGTTGCTAGCCAAAAACATTACAAACTAACTCAACCGATAACCGAAAAAACCGAACCAAACCAAACCGAACCGATTCAATTAGTTTTTAATCAGTTCACACTTTTAAATTTTATCAGATCGGTTCACTTTTTTAAAAACCAGATATTATCGATTTTTTATCGATTCACTCGAAAAGTGAACCGATCCATTAAACGCCCACCCCTAGCTATATCGATGGACACCAAGAGTTATTGGTTTGTGTGAAAACGTCTACAGTTGAGAGAGTACAGGTTCGGGTTTTTAATGGAATAACACCAAAGTTAATAATCATGAAATATTGATTAAAGAGTTTAATTAATTATTTCTAAGGATTATTGGAGCTCAAAATACTGTGGGTCCATTAGGTCCCTTTGCTAGCCCGATCGATTTAAGTAACAAGGGTCACGGTTAATTAATTGGATTGTCTAATTAATTGTGTTATGAAAGTGACACATGTCTATTCGTGAATTAGTTGAATAATGTGATTATTTAATTCAAGGGGAATTACAGTTTGATCCTTATCTTTTAAGGAAACGTCACTTTTTTACTTGACTTATGTGTATTAGGGTCTCTGGTCCTCATCTTTTTGGAAATACATCAAAAAAGTCCCTCTGACCAAAAAGTTGACAGTCAACGTTAATTAAAGTGTCAAAAAGACGGTTTTGCCCCTAAGCAATGCGAAAAGACTGAAATGCCTCTTTAACAATTACTATTAAACCCATTTAATATTAGGAAATTAAAAATGCAACCATCAAGGATTGAACCCTCAACTTCATGGTTAAAAGCAACAAACACTAACCAATTGAGCTACTCCAACTCATTGTTGGAGGCTTGTTGATTTAAATGTATATATAGGTATATAAATTGTTTAAAATAATTTAAAATATATTTATATAATTTAAAATAAACTCATATATATATAATTTGAAATAAACTCATATTTAATAATAATATATCAAAACAGATGTATGGAAAAGAAAATAAGGAAAAAAAAAGGAAAAAAAATATAAATTATTTTTTCCCTTTTCAATTTATGGGCTTTGATTTTCTGGGTTTTTTTTTTATCAATTTGAAATAAAATATTTTTTGTAAAGGAAAAAAATTCAAAAAAGAATAAATAAATAAAGAAAGAAATCTACGGGCTTTGATTTTTTGGGTTTCCTTTTGTTTTCTTATTTCCATTTGATAAAGAAACCCAGAAAATCAAAACTCATAAATTAAAAAGGGAAAAAATTAAAAGAAAAAAAGAAAAAATTTCCCTTTTTTTGATTTTTTTTCCTTTTGTTTTCTTATTATTATTATTTTTCAAATATGTTTTGATATATTACTATTAAATATGAGTTTATTTCAAATTATATATATATGAGTTTAATTTAAATTATATAAATATATTTAAATTATTTTAAACAAATTATATAACTATATATATATATTTAAATCAACAAGCCTCCAACAATGAGTTGGAGTAGCTCAATTGGTTAGAGCTTGTTGCTTTTAACCATGAAGTTGAGGGTTCAATCCTTGATGGTTGCATTTTTAATTTAAATGGTGTTTAAGAGTAATTGTTAGAGGGTCATTTCAGACTTTTTACATCCCTATGGGTAAAACTATCTTTTTGACACTTCCATTACTAAAAGTACCATTTTACCCTTGGACCAGTTAACTTTGACTAACCATTGATTGACGGAGGGACCTTTTTGATGCATTTCCAAAAAGATGAGGACTAAAGACCCTAATACACGTAAGTCGAGTAAAAAAGTGATGTTTCCTTAAAAGATAAGGACTAAATTGTAATTCCCGCTTTAATTAATGAATATTAATGATTATGTTAATTAAATAATTAGATTATTTAATTGTGTAATTAATCAATAGATGGAGAGTGTTGATTGTTATTTAATTTTGAATCATGAAAAGATAATTTGATTATTTTATTTTCATTAAATTAAATATTTAAATTTGAATTTAAAAGAGCTTGAATTCAAATCAAATCAAATAAATTAATATCTTTAAAAGATATTTGATATCTTAAAAGATTTAATTGATTAGTTTATTTTATAAATATATATTTGATATATGTTTTATAAAGAAATTTTCTTTTTTTGATCAACGTACTGGTTGAAAAGAAAATAAGAATACAAGAAAGGTGTGCGGCCTACACACAAAAAAAAAAAAAAAAAAAGGTTTTATTTTTATTTTTTCATTCATGGTGGCCGATTTCCACACATAGAAAACAAGAGTTGTTTTCATAGGGTTCTTCTTCGACCTCCATTCATCCACCTTGTTCCTAAGTACCATGACGCGCCCACACGCCATTACCAATTCCGGGTCATAGCCAGGAAGATCTTCTTGTTCAAATATGGGAGCATATCGTATTAAAGAAAGAAGGAGCCTACAACATTGGCATGAAATTGTTTCACCTTCTTTATTATTTTCGATTATTACTGTACAAATAGGTTTACTTGATGATTGCATAAAAAATTTTAAAACCCTTCCGCTGCGCAATCTGTAACCCTAGGTTCCTACACGATGGCCATTATAACTGATTTGGGAAAGCACTTTGACAACGCCAACTTCAGGGAGTTCTGCGAAGGCCGGAATATTGATCTCCGTTTTGCATCAGTAGCCCATCCTCAGACTAACGGATTGGTTGAGGCTACCAATAAGACAATTAAGAAGCCCCTGAAGAAAAAACTCTAACAGAAGAAAGGATTGTGGATTGAAGAATTACCCAACATATTGTGGGTGTATAGGACGACTAGGAGGACTGCAATAGGGGAGACCCCTTACTCACTGGTATTCGGGACTGAAACGGTTCTACCCATCTAGCACAGGCTTATATCTTTTAGGGTCCAACATTACGAACCAGAAGATAATGAGACCAAGTTAAGGGCCAATCTGGATCTTCTCGAGGAAAAGGAAGGCAGAATCGCCGAAAGGGTGGCAGTTTACCAGAGTAAGATAACCCGACACTTCAACAAGAAGGTAAGGATCCGAAATTTTAAAGAAGGAGACTTAGTTCTCAAGAAAGTAATTCAAAACACCCGAAAGAGGTCCGACGGGGTACTAGCACCCAATTAGGAAGGTCCCTACTTGATTAAAAAAATTCTCCGCGATGGCGCCTACAAGTTGGAAGTCATGGAGGGTTATCCAGTAGACCACACATGGAATGCTGATCACCTTAGGAAGTTCTATCATTAGAAATTTTAAGAAAGACTTATGTTGGCTGGTATGTTAGGATTATGCTCAATGTTAGGATTATGCTCAATAGCAAGAGTGTAATAGTGTAATTAACAATCTTATTCATATTAATAAAGTGATTTCTGGTTTAAACAAATCTTATAGCATTTATAGTTAAATAATTGTTAAAGTAAATAATCATAAGGTCTAAAGACTATGAGAAAAGAAGAATTGTTCATACATCTGGATATGTATGTGGTAGACACAATTCTTTAGTTAGTCTTAAATATCGTTCACAACTTAAGTTAAAGGTTGGGCACCTTTATCTTGTTAAAGTTGTAGAATTCTTTTGCTAGCATTTGAGTGGGATCAAGTGAGATATGATGAGTCTAAAATCATCGGAGTGTCTTCGAGCAAAAGGATCTAGTGCACTGGGTGCATTGAACAGGATCACAATGAAATACTTTATCTATAACCGTCAGTAGATAAAAGTAATTTCATTATCAGGACAATCGGAGAGTCTATCTTAATCCTGAGATAAATGATGGACTTATGGTTGCAGGTGATATCATTTGAGCTATCAATGAGTACGATTATATCGCATAGTCTATCCTCGATAGTTTGGTGATATTCATTTGTTAATCGATAGAGGACTTCATTTATAGATATGGACATCGTGGCTCCATTTATTAAATGAGAGTATAATATCATCATATGGATGTTTTGAGGTAATTGGATATTAAATCTCAACGTTGAGTTTTCAATAGTGTCTATTGAAAACATGGCTTCTGGACAAGTCAAAATATCCAAGTTCAAAATGTGGTCATATGAGTAAATATGGTAACTTGGAGAGTTATAGGCGGTCTATGAACTCTTGGCGATTACTAATATTAATCACGAGGATACACTATCTCCAATATGATTGTCTAGGGTATGAATGAGGAAGCATCTTCCTTTTCTGTCTTTATTTAAGAGTTCAATTTTAGCTCTTTAGTGGAATGAGCTAAAATTAATGGATCGGACCTAAGTGAATCATTTGTTGATTGTGATTAGGTTATGTCTATTGGAGCTTAAATTTAGATAGCCCGCCAAGATCCCCAATCCACACGGACTTGCATGGATCACTTGAAATATTCTACCGGACCAATTTAGGGTCCATCTAGAATTGCAATTTAATATATTAAGAATATAATTTGCACATTATTTATGTAATGGGCTGCACAATTATATTTATATATTAATGGATAACATGTGGGCTTGTTTCTTTTAGTAAGAATGGGTCTAGTTCACATGTGGGCTTTTTATTTAAAGTCCTATGGATTTAACGAAATAAGAAAAATAATATTTGGCCCAATACACATGTGGGGCGGCAACATGCTATATTAGCATTTAATATTATTTTGTTTCATTATTTAATTAAATAAGAATTAATTAATTGTTTAATTAATTATTTAATTAAAGTAACAAATCTTTTCTAAATAGGAAATATGATTCCTATTTGTATACTATTGGTAGTAGTATAATTAAATAGAAAGACTTGTTTGACAAGGAAATAAATAATTAATTTTATTTATTTAATCAAATAGGAAGTCTTTTTATTTTAGTCAAATAAGGAATAAAAGATTATTGAGTTATATTAGGGTTTGGAAATCTTAAACAAAATAGGAATTAGGGTGCAACTAAATCTCCAATATTTTAGGAGTAAAATTGCGGCAACCCTAATTAGTTTTGGTCAAGGATTTCGGTCACCCTAGGGTAAGAAAGAAGAGAAAAATTCGGCCACCTATATAATACAACATATAGATTTCGGCCACCCCCTAGTGCAAAAGTGCAGAATTTTTCTTCTTCTTCTTCTTCTAAACTCATAGCTAGAAATCTATTATTCTACCAAGAACAAAACGAACATAGATTATTCTTTGATTGTATTCTAGTTGCTTATTCATCTATGAGCTTGTGAATACTATATCGATTAAGGTTCACGCGAGTTTCGATCTTTAGATTGAGAACTCAAAAGTGACCGGAATAATCTTAGGTTCTTTTAGATTGTTTTTGGGACTAACGGATCAAGAAAAGTTTGTTGAATCCAATCACAGGTTTGCAATTCAAAGAAAGGGAGACCACGCTCCTAGGTGATCCACGTTCGTGCTAGGATTGAAGATCTTGCGGATTACCATCGACGCAAGTCAATCGGATCACGCTACAAGAGGTATTAATATATTTTATTACTTTCTTATATATATATGTTTGATTAATCAAAAGGGTTTAAGGTTCATAATTGGAAAAATTTTAAAAGCTACTCAAACTAATTTTTTTTAGTCTCGCTTCCGCTGCGGGTACGTTATTTTTCCCTACACTCAATAGCAAGAGTGTATTGTTGTACTTGACAATCTTTTCATATTAATAAAGTGATTTCTATTAGTTAACAAAATCTTATATAGCATTTATTATTATAATTGTCAAAGTAAATAATCATAAGGTCAAAAGACTATGAGAAAAGAAGAATTGTTCGTACATCTGGATATGTATGAGGTAGACACAATTCTTTAGTTAGTCTTGAATAACGTTCACAACTTAAGTTAAAGGTTGGGCACCTTTATCTTGTTAAAGTTGTAGAATTATTTTACTAGCATTTGAGTGGGATCAAATGTGTTGTGATGAGTCTAAAATCATCGAAGGGTCTTCGAGTAAAAGAATCTAGTGCACTGGGTGCATTGAACCGGATCACAATGAAATACTTTTTCTAAAACTGTCAATAGATAAAAGTCTTTTCATTATCAGGACAATCGGAGAGTCTATCTTAATCCTGAGATAAATGATGGACTTATGGCTGCAAGTGTTATCATTTGAGCTATCAATGAGTACGATTATATAGCATAGTCTATCCTCGATAGTTTAGTGGTATTCATTTGTTAATCGATAGAGGACTTCATTTATAGATATGGATATCGTGGCTCCATTTATTAAATGTGAGTAGAATATCATCATATGGATGCTTTGTGGTTATGGATATGAAATCTTAACGTTGAGTTTTCAATAGTGTCTATTGAAAGATGACTTCTAGACAAGTCATAATATATATCCAAGTTCAAAGTGTGGTCATATGAGTAAATGTGGTAACTTGGAGAGCTATAGGCGGTCTATGAGCTCTTGGCGATCACTGATATTCTTTATGAGGATTCACTATCTCGCATATGATTGTCTAGGGTATGAATGAGTATTGTTAACTTATTCCATCTTTATTTAATAGTGCAATTTTAGTTCTTTAGTGGAATGAACTAAAATTAATAGATTGAACCTAAGTGAATCATTTGTTGATTGTGATTAGGTTATGTCTATTGGAGCTTAAATTTAGATAGGCCCGCCAAGATCCCCAATCAGCACCGACTTGCATGAATCACTTGATATATTCTACCGGACTATTTATGGGTCCATTTAGAATTGTATTTAATATATTAAGAATATAATTTGCACATTATTTATTTAATGGGCTGTTTAATTATATTAATATATTAATGAAAGGCATGTGGGCTTGTTTCTTTTAGTAAAAATAGGTCTAGTTCACATGTGGGCTTTTTATTAAAGTCCAAATGGATTAAATAAAATAAGAAAACAATATGTAAGCCCAAGTTCTAGTCATGGGCGGCAATGGCTAATTTTTAGCCCATTATATTGTTTTATTTTATTATTTAATTAAATGGAAATTAATTAAAAATCAAATCTTTTTCTGATTAGGAAATATGTTTCCTAGTAGTATACTGCTATTAGTATTATACTGAATATAAAAGACTTTATTTGTTTAGTCAAATAAGGAAGTCTTTTATATAGTCACAAATACACTAAAGAGTTGGATTAGGGTTTTAATATTATATACATGACAAGTTGAATTCAAATTGCTAAAAAATATATATAATATATATGGCAACTTATTGCCGAGAGATATATGATATATATATATAAGAAAAGTAGAATTTATGCATATATGGGCATATGGCCGTGCACAATATAAATCTATATATATTAGGCATGCAGTTATTGCAATATATATATATATATATATTAGGCTATTGTGCAGTAACATATATAATGATGTATATAAAGTATTGTGCAGTAACATATATATAAAGATATGATTAGGCGTGCAATAAGATATATATTTTGGCAAGTGGTTAGTGGCCAAGAGATATATATATTCTTAATATTTTTTTGTCAAACCCTAGTTTTTGCAATTGAGAGATTTTTCTTTTGCTAGAGAAAAATAAAATCCAACTCTTAGACTAGTGTGAAATTCGGCCAAGAGATATTGTGAGAAGAATTGTTTTTATTTCGATAGTGCACTAGTGATCTTTACATCAAGAGGTCTTGTGCACAATTTCGAATAAGGTTCACGCGAGTTTCAATCTAACGATTGTGAATTCAAAAGTGACCGGGACATTCTTAACAATCTATTGGAATTTTTGTGACTAACAGAAATCAGAAAAGTTTTGTTGTCCATTCTCAGGTACACAATTCAAAGTGAAGGGAGACCATGCTCCTAGGTGATTCACGTTCGTGATCGGATTGGAAGATCTTGCGGATTACCATCGACGCAAAGTCAATCGGATCACGCGACAAAGGTACGGTATCTTTTGATGTATATGTTTATTAATTAAAGGGTTAAGGTTCAATATGGGAAAATTTATAAAATATACTAAACTCTTTTAGTCTCGCTTCCACTGCATGCACATATTTTTTCCCTACAATTGGTATTAGAGCCAGGTTGTACCCTTTAATTAATTAACGTATATATACGTGAATCTTTTTCTTTTTATTGTGATTATGCATGTTTAGAAAGAGATGGCACTCTAGGTATTCTCATATATAATTACATTGGAATGTATGGATTTATATATGTTATATTTTGATATAAAGTGAATTGTTATTGCTCGATTTTGATCCTAGAATTTCAATGTATTTTTTGTTTCGGAATTGTAACAAGAAGGGTGGCCTATTATCGTCACAATTTCCTTCTTGGTTGTTGCTATATATATATATATTTTTATGTATTATATTAAACTGCAGTATTTTTTTTTAATGTATTAAAAAATAGTGCAGTATTTTTTTTGTATTACATACTGCTGTGATTAAAAAAAAAAAAAAACTGCAGTACTTTTTTTGTATAAATATGTATGTAATATGTTCAAGCATCGAAGATTCGAAGACTTGAAGCATTAATGGCAACCGGAACAAGTTTGGGACCATGCGCACCATAGCAACGTGCACGCGCGCAAAATTGCACGCAGTTGTGCATGTTGGACTGTGGGCTGCGCATGGCTGCCCCATGGAGTCCATGGGCTGCACACGGCAGCCCTTGTTAGGGTTGTGGAGTGTGCACGCCAATTGGGCTGCCGTGGGTGCTCACGTGATCCATGGCCGCTTGAAGATTTGTTCGCTAAGAAATGAGTTTTTTGTATTCCAAACAAATGTAATTTACTTTCTTTTCTAGGATGGATCAAAATTGTGGCTATTTATTTTGTGTAAATATTGCAATATTTGTTATTGTTTGATAACATGTCATGTAGAATAAGAGTGCCACTCATACATCTCTTTTGGTATGAACATGCATTGAATGATTTAGGTATCTAATTGGCTTCTAGATAACTTGGTAAATCATTCTTTGGGATTTAATCACATGCCTAAAATAATTGAGTGGGAGAAGGTGTATTGCAAACACCTATGGCCTCCAAGGTTAGTTGAGGTATATTGATTTTTGGTAATCCCCCCAAGGGGCGTCCATGAATAGAATATAGCAAGATACTTCCTTACAAGGATAGACTAGACAATTGACTCAAACGAGATCTACTCCCCAAGGAGGGATTTTCGTGAGGGAATACATTGAGGGTCAAAATCTTGGTAGTACACTCAATGTGGTTTTATTAATATCCTCCCAAGAGTTCTTGTTAATAAAATCACAAGGCTAAAATTGAAAACGTTGGTTGTTATGTTAACAATTAGGTGGGACCTAGTCCAACTAGTAAATGGTACGAACTCCCAAAGGAGGCGTAACATTTATGGGTGTTGGATCGAACATTGAATCTTACGATTGAATTATAAATATTTAATTCAAGATAAATATTCGAAAATGCTAAACAATGATTATTTACTCATATATATTTTTTGTTAAGAAATCATGATCCCATCCCTAATGATCATCCTAAAAGATAAAACTTTAACCGGTAATAATTATGTCACATGGAAAATGAAAATTGGGTTGTTGCTGCAAGCTGAAAAAATATAAATTTTGCTCTAACTACTCCTAAACCACCTGCTCCTACTAATGAATCTAATGTGATATAAAGAGATGAGTATGAGCAGTGGAAGACCTCTAATGAGAAGGCTAAATGGCTACCATCTCTGACGTGTTGCAACAGCAGCATGAAGGAATAGGGTCTGCTGCTGATATGATGATGTCTCTAGAAGAGATTCATATGGTTGGTAAAGTTGCTACTATTAAGACCCGTCAGAAGGTCAAGGAATAATAGAAGAAAAAGCAACTTGGGCCTATCAAGATGAAGACTAAGAAAGTAACCAAGATCAAAAGGAAGTGCTTCTTTTGTGGTGAAAAGAGACATTGGAAACGTAATTGCCCAAAGTTTCAAAATAAGAAGGAACAAGGTAATGTGAATTATCTTGAAACATGTTTTTCTGGCAGATTCTACAGATTCTTGGATTGTAGACTCTGGAGCTAATAATCATGTTTGTTATTCCTTATGGGGGTTTCAAGAAAGGAGAAGGTTGAATAAGAATGAAATCAATTTGCATTTAAGCAACGGAGCATTGGTGTCTGCTAGTGCAGTGGGAGATATTAGCGTTCATCTAGATGCTAGTAGGCATTTAGATTTGATAGACATTTATTATGTACCTCAATTCAAGAGAAATTTAATTTCAGTTTCTTGTTTAAATAAATTTGAATATTCAGTTACTTTTAATAAAAATTTTATTATTAGTAAGGATGACAAATTTGTTTGCAAAGGTACATTGGAAAATGGTCTATTCTATTTACATAGAAATATCTCTCACTTGTTAGACACAGAATTTACGCAACCTAATCATAAAAGAGTAAAATTATCAAAAGATGAAACCTATCTATGCCATTTGCACCTAGGTCATATTAACCTTAATAGGATTAAAAGATTTGTTAGTGATGGACTTTTAAGAGACTTAAAAGTTGATGATCTACCAACTTGTGAATCCTGTTTGGAAGGTAAAATGACCAACAGGTCGTTCAGGACCAAAGGCACAATAGCCACTGAATGTTTAGGATTAATGCATACTAATGTATGTGGTCCTATGAGCATTCAAGCTAGAGGTAGATATTAGTACTTCATCACTTTCATAGATGATTACTCGAGATTTGGCTATGTGTATCTTATGAGACATAAGTCGGATGCTTTTGACATGTTCAAAGTATTTAAAGCTGAAGTGGATAATCAGCTAGAGAAACACATAAAAATCTTGAAATCTGGTCGTGATGGAGAATATCTATCTGGTGAGTTTCAGCAATATCTTATTGATAATGGGATCATTTCTCAGTTTTCTACACCAGGTACACCTCAACAGAATGGGGTGATAGAAAGAAGAAATATAACTCTTTTGAACATGGTTAGGTCGATGTTGAGTTATTCAACGCTCCATGTTTTTTTTAGGGATATGCTCTACAAATTGCAATGTACATTCTAAACGATGTACCATCGAGGTCGGTTCCTCAAACACCGCATGAGTTGTAAGGATTCCCATTATTGATTGGCTTATTTCGTGGACAAACCACAAGTTGGGGTTTGAATTGTAAGGGTAGATTAGGTGATTGAAGACCAACATCGAAGGCCCTCTTCAAGACCTCAAGGTGACAAGCACTCAAAGGTATAATTCTTGTGCTTAGTTTTCTTTGAAGAGATTTAGAAGCACACACACACTTAGCATACTTGCATATGTGTGCATTCTCTTCACATGTCACATTACACACTAGCACTTTGTTTGATGTTATCTTGTTGTGTGTTTGTTTGTGTCGTGTAATTCGTTTCCCGAATATGTTCGGAAACGTTCGCGCTCGCACGATAATGTGCTTGGCTTTGCGCGAAGATCGCCTTCGGAGAATGCCCTTGGCTTCTCCTTTGGTTTCACCATCATTGGTGAAACGGCGGTTTGATCGGCGGCCATGACCGCCGAATGAAACCGCCGTTTGATTCTAGAAAGCTCTGGATTGGATCTGCGGTTACGATCGGCGATCAGGCCGCCGAATCGAAACCGCCGAATTAGACCTGATGCATTTATTATTCTCGGGTTTGATTCTGCGGTTTAATCGGCGGCCAGGCCGCCGAATTGAAACCGTCGAATCTGGTCGCCGAATGATCCCCTGCTTCTCGGGTTCAATTCGGCGGTTACATTCTGCGGCCACGACCGTAGAATGAAACCGCCGATCGGTGATTTCAAGGGCAAAATTGTCTTTTCTCTTGCCCTGTTCTTGATGCCTATAAATATCATACTTTCTCATATCTCTAACTCAGTTCTCTGACTCTAAAAGAACCCTAAACTTGAAAGAGAGATATTTGAGAGAAAATCAAATCAAGAACTCATTTTTACACACTCAAAACCTTTCTCATATGCATCTAAATATCATCTAGCATTTTCTAGCATAGTTAGGATGCTTGCTTGCATGGGTTTTGGTCAACACACATCCTTTGGTATGTTCTTCACTAATCTCATCTAAGTTTAGTGTTTTATTTATCAAAGAAATCTCTTATATTATTTGTATGCTCTTAGAATATATTCTAGATACAAAATAGAGATTGTTGTGTTGACATGTTTGTGTGTTGTATTTTGATAGCAACATCTAGGTTACTTTATCTATGATTTGCTAAGTTTTATGACATGACATTTAGCTATTGACATCTAGGATTGCATTTATTGTTATCTAATCATCCTAGATAAGCATCTAAGGTTACCTAGCTTTATTTGCTCATTGAATATCATTATATATTCACATATGTTGTAATCTCTTCATTGAGAAGTAAGTCTTGCGTGTAGCATCCGGGATTAGGTTGCTTAGATCGCAAGCAATTGAAGTCTTGTGTGATAGACCGGGATTAGGTCGTACACCAGGATTAGGTGGTCACATGAGCAAATTGGACTAGGTTCACTTATACCGGGATTAGGTAGGTGTGTGTGATTATTGATCGGGATTAGATCATTCAACCGGGATTAGGTTGTAATCATTTCACATTTAGTGGATTCGAGGTTCGAGTGTGGCGCACTATAATAGCCCGTGGTTTTTCCCTGTTGAGGGTTTCCACGTAAAAATCAAGTGTCGTTTATATTTCCGCACCTTATTACACTTGATTATTGTTTTGTGAATTGGGTTATATTTGTAATATTGACTAATCCGAAAATTTGGTAATAACGGATTAACAACCCTTTCACTCACCCTCTATGTCGTTTTTAAAAGACACACACACGCGTATAATGGTAAAATTCGTGAACTTTCATGAGTTGTGGACTGGGCGAAAGCCTAGTTTACAACACTTAAGGATATTTGGTTGTCCTGCGCATGTGTTAAAAGGAAAGACAGAAAAGATGGAGTCCCGTACATAAACATGCATATTTGTGGGGTATCCAAAAGGAACTAAAGGGTATTATTTCTATAGTCCTTCAGATCTTAAAGTATTTGTTTCGACAAATGCTAAATTTCTAGAAAAGGACTATATGAATGAGTTTATACCTAAAAGTAGAATTGTTCTGAATGCGATGTCAGAAGATACAATTCCACAAGAGGTTTCACAACCTAGCCCAATTGTAAGTTCTGTATCATCACAAGATCAACAACCTACCATTCCTCGTATTCCTCCTCGTAGTGGGAGGGTTGTGGGACAACCCGAGAGATACATCGGTCAATCAGTGGAGAATCTCCTAGACGACGATGATCCCTACACATATAAATAGAATCTCTAATTGTTAACATAACAACCAGCGTTTTCAATTTTAGCCTTGCAATTTTACTGACAAGAACTCTTTGGAGGATATCAATAAAATTACATTGAGTGTGTTACCAAGATATCGACCCTCAATTTTCTCTCACGAAAATCCCTCCTTTGGGAGTAGATCTCGTTAGAGTCCATTGTCTAGTCTATCCTTGTAAGGAAGTATATTGCTAAATTCCATTCATGGACGCCCCTTTGGGGGATTACCAAAAATAATTAAGCTCAACTAATCTTGGAAGTCATAGGTGTTACAAAAACACCTTCTCCCACTCAATTATTTAAGGCGTGTGATTAAATCCCATAGAATGATTTACCAAGTTATCTAGATGCCAATTTGGATACCTAAATCATTCAATGCATGTTCATACCAAAAGAGATATATGAGTGGCACTCCTATTCTATATGACATGTTATCATACAATAATAAATATTGTAATATTTAAGCATAAAATAAATAGCAACAATTTTGGCCCATCCTAGAAAAACAAGTAAATTACAATGAATTTGGAATACAAGATCTTCAAGTGGCCCATCAACCATACGCTCATCCTTCGGCCTCCACCCTTGGGATTGCACGGCCCACAACCCCACATAAGGGGCTGTCATGCGCAGCCCATTGGGCTTTGCAAGGCTGCCGTGCACAGCCCACCAAGCTTTGGGCTTGCCATGCGCAGTCCAATCCACTCCTAGGGTGCGCACGTTGCTCGTTCTCGGTTCCGGTTGCTTCACGTCTTCGATTCTTCGATGTAGAACGTGTTACAATTTAATTTAAACAAATAAAATTACTGCAAAAATTTTTTTTTTTTTTTAATACAGCAGTAAAAACGCTGCACCTTTTTTTTTTTATTCACAGCAGTAAAAAAATACTGCACTTTATTTTTTAATACATTAAAAACTGCAGCAATCTTTAATACATAAAAAAAATATAACAAATACCAAGAAGGAATTATGGCGATGATAGACCACCCTTCTTGTTACAATTCCGAAATCAAAATTACATAGAAAATCTAGGACCAAAATCGAGCAATAACAAACCACATAAAACATATATAAATCCATACATCACATGTAATTATATATGCGAATACCTAGAGTGCCATCTCTTTCTAAAACATGCATAATCACAATAAAAAGAAATCGATCCACGTATATATACATCAATTAATTAAAAGGGTTCAACCATGGCTCTGATACCAATTGTAGGGAAAAATTGTACCCGCAGCGGAAGCGAGACTAAAAAAAATAGTTTGAGTAGCTTTTAAAATTTTTCCAATTTTATGAACCTTAAACCCTTTTGATTAATTAAAGATATATAAAAATAAACAAAAGATTAATACCTCTTGTCGCGTGATCCGATTGACTTGCGTCGATGGTAATCCGCAAGATCTTCAATCCTAGCACGAACGTGGATCACCTAGGAGCGTGTTCTCCCTTTCTTTGAATTGCAAACCTGTGATTGGATTAAACAAACTTTTCTTGATTCGTTAGTCCCAAAAACAATCTAAAGAAACCTAAGATTATTCCAGTCACTTTTGAGTTCTCAATCTTATGATCGAAACTCATGTGAACCTAGATCGATATAGTATTCACAAGCTTATTGATGAATAAGCAACTAGAATACAATCAAAGAATAATCTATGCTCCTTTTGTTTTTAGTAGAATAATAGATCTCTAACTATGAGTTGAGAAGAAGAAGAAGAAGAAAATTCTGCACCTAAGCATTAGTGGTGGCCGAAAATATAAGTTGCCTTATATAGGTGGCCAAATTTTTCTCTTCCTTTTTGCCCTAGGGTGGCCGAAATCTCTACCAAAAATAATTAGGGTTGCCGCAATTTTTACTCCTGAAATATTGGAGATTTAGTTGCACCCTAATTCCTATTTAGTTTAAGATTTCCAAACCCTAATGAAACTCATAAATCTTTTATTCCTTATTTGACTAAAATAAAAGACTTCTTATTTGATTTAATAAATAAAATTAATTATTTATTTCCTTGTCAAACAAGTCTTTTAATTTAAGTATACTACTACCAATAGTATACCAATAGGAATCATATTTCCTATTCAGAAAAGATTGTTTCTTAATTAAACAATTAATTAATAAATTAATTAATTCTTATTTAATTAAACAATGAAAACAAAATAATATTTAAGGCTTTTAAATCACCTTGCCGCCCCATATGTTATATTGGGCCAAATATTATTTTTCTTATTTCATTAAATCCATAGGACTTTAAATAAAAAACCCACATGTGAACAAGACCCATTCTTACTAAAAGAAACAAGCCCACATGTCATCCATTAATATATAAATATAATTGTGCAGCCCATTATATAAATAATGTGCAGATTATATTCTTAATATATTAAATTGCAATTCTAGATGGACCCTAAATTGGTCCGGTGGAATATATCAAGTGATCCATGCAAGTCCGTGTGGATTGGGGATCTTGGCGGGCTATCTAAATTTAAGCTCCAATAGACATAACCTAATCACAATCAACAAATGATTCACTTAGGTCCGATCCATTAATTTTAACTCATTCCACTAAAGAGCTAAAATTGAACTCTTAAATAAAGACAGAAAAGGAAGATGCTTCCTCATTCATACCCTAGACAATCATATTGGAGATAGTGTATCCTCGTGATTAATATCAGTAATCGCCAAGAGTTCATAGACCGCCTATAACTCTCCAAGTTACCATATTTACTCATATGACCACATTTTGAACTTGGATATTTTGACTTGTCCAGAAGCCATGTTTTCAACAGACATTATTGAAAACTCAACGTTGAGATTTAATATCCAATTACCTCAAAACATCCATATGATGATATTATACTCTCATTTAATAAATGGAGCCACGATGTCCATATCTATAAATGAAGTCCTCTATCGATTAACAAATGAATATCACCAAACTATCGAGGATAGACTATGCGATATAATCGTACTCATTGATAGCTCAAATGATATCACCTGCAACCATAAGTCCATCATTTATCTCAAGATTAAGATAGACTCTCCGATTGTCCTGATAATGAAATTACTTTTATCTACTGACGGTTATAGATAAAGTATTTCATTGTGATCCTGTTCAATGCACCCAGTGCACTAGATCCTTTTGCTCGAAGACACTCCGATGATTTTAGACTCATCATATCTCATTTGATCCCACTCAAATGCTAGCAAAAGAATTCTACAACTTTAACAAGATAAAGGTGCCCAACCTTTAACTTAAGTTGTGAACGATATTCAAGACTAACTAAAGAATTGTGTCTACCATATACATATCCAGATGTATGAACAATTCTTCTTTTCTCATAGTCTTTAGACCTTATGATTATTTACTTTGACAATTATTAAACTATAAATGCTATAAGATTTGTTTAAAACTGAAATCACTTTATTAATATGAAAAAGATTGTTAATTACACTATTACACTCTTGCTATTGAGCATAATCCTAACACAATGGATAAGAGAATTTGAACAGACTTAAACATATCTAGTAATGAGAAGGTCTCTTCATAATCTACCCCCTCTTTCTTGGTATAACCCTTGGCCACTGGCCTTGCCTTGAAGGTCTCTACCTTCCCGTCTACTCCTCTCTTTCTCTTGTAGATCCACTTACACCCTATGGATTGTAGCCCATCCAGTAAGTCTACAAGTTCCTAGACTGAGTTAGAGTACTTGGACTCCATCTCGAGATTCATGGCTTTAAGACATTCCTCATTGTCAGGATATTCCATTGCATTCTTAAATTCTAATGGATCATACACATTATCAGTGGAGACGACATCTCATCCCTCACCTATACCCAAATAGCGTTCAGGTTGTCTTACAACCCTCCCACTACATCTAAGTGGTAGTGTATCCTGACTAGGAATCATCTGACTATCAGATGTCAATGGATCAACAACTCTTGTTGACTGAGCACTAGTCGTACCAGGCTCCATTTCGTTTAATACAATCTTGCTACGAGGTCTATAATCACTAATATAGTTATCCTCAAGAAATGTTGCATTTGTCATTACAAATACTTTGTTCTCTTCAGGACTATAGAAGTATCCACCTCTGGTCTCCTTGGGATATCCTACAAACAAGCAGATCACAGACTTGGGGTCTAGCTTTCCACTTTTGTTCTTCAGCACATGTGCTGGACATCCCCATATGCGAAAATGTCGCAAACTAGCTTTACGACCATTCCACAACTCTAAGGGAGTCTTAGGAACAAATTTGGATGGGACTACATTCAAAATGTAAGCTGTAGTTTGTAATGCATATCCCCAAAAGGAATTTGGTAATAATGAGAAACTAATCATAGATCTCACCATTTCCATTAGGTTTCTATTTCTCCTCTCCAGGACACCTTTCTGCTGAGGTGTACCAGGAGCTTTGAGTTGGGACACTATCCTATACTCGACCATAAAGTCTTTAAACTCTTGGTCAAAGTACTCACCTCCACGATCCAATCGTAGAGACTTGATAGTCTTTCCTAACTGGTTCTCAACTTCAGTTCGGAATTCTTTAAACTTTTCAAAAGTTTCCGATTTCAGTTGCATTAGGTAGACATATATGTATCTCGAGTAGTCATCTATAAATGTGACATAATACTCATAACCACCCCTTGCTTTAACATTCATCGGTCCACAAACGTCTTAATGTATATGAAACAAATTACGGTGTGTTCAATATTAATCTAGAGGGGGGGTGAATAGATTTTATCCGATTTTACCCAATTTTCGTTAATAGGCAAGATTACGAAAATACCCTTTACTAGTCAATACAAAATAGCAAGTGTAATATGGTGCATAATATTAAATGACACTTGATATTTACGTGGAAACCCTCACGGGAAAAACCACGGGCTAAAAAGTGAGCCACACTTCAACCTCGAATCCACTAAGTGTGAAAAAGATTACAACCTAATCCCTGAAGTAATCACACACCTACCTAATCCCGGTATGAGTGAACCTAGTCCTAATGCTTGTGATTTATGCAACCTAATCCCAGAAGCAACACAAGACTTAGTTCTCAATGAAGAGAATGCAACCTAAGTGAATATGTGAAATACTCAAAATGCAACAAGAGCAAGGCAACTCTATATGCTTACCTGGAATGATGATATATCAATGAAATCAATCCTAGATATCAAAAGTTAAATGACATATCAAAAAGCTTAGCTAATCAAGATTAAGCAAAACCTAGATAGCTATCACAATACAACACTCAATCATGTCATCACAAATTATCTCTATCTTGTATCTAATATATGATCAAAAAACATACAAGTAAATAAAGAGAAGACTTGATATGAAGAACACTAAAATTAGATGAGATTAGTGAAGAACATACCAAAAACGATGTGATGATGCAAAACCATGCATGGATGAATCCTAAACGGTCATGGATGATCCTAGATGAACTATGATGAACAAAGGAAATGGTTTGAGTGTTTTCTTGATGATTTTTCTCTTGAAATATTTTCTAAGTGAAAAATATGATATTTGGAACTCTTAAAAATGACCTAAAAACATAGACATGTATATATAGAGGTCATTAGTGGACTGAGGTCGTTTTACAAAAAAGCATCAGGTATGACCTCTTTCGCTGGTTGCCAGCGCATCACCAGCGCACAGTGCAAAAATTGCACAGGCGCTGGTGGACCAGCGCTTAACACAGGCGCCACACCAGCGACGAATCTCTAGATGAGTTGCGCTTAACACAGGTTCAATTAGTTTCTTAAAAAAAACATATATCATATATATATATATTTATAAAATAAACTAATCAATTAAATCTTTTAAGATATTAGATATCTTTTAAAGATATTAATTTATTTGATTTGATTTGAATTTAAACTCTTTTAAATTCAAATTTAAATATTTAATTTAATGAAAATAAAATAATCAAATTATCTTTTCTTCATTCAAAATTAAATATCAATCAACATCCTCCATCTAATGATTACTTACACAATTAAATAATTCATTAATTAAATAATCACATTATTCAATTAATTCCCGAATAGACACGCGTCACTTTCATAACACAATTAATTGGACAATCCAATTAATTAATCGTGACCCTCGTTACCTAAATCGATCGGGCTAGCAAGGGGACCTAATGGACCCACAATAATTTGAGCTCCAATAATCCTTAGAAATAATTAATTAAACTCTTTAATCAATATTTCATGATTATTAACTTCGGTGTTATTCCACTAAAAACTCGAAGCTGCATTCTCTCAACTGTAGACGTTTTTACACAAACCAATAACTCTTAGTGTCCATCCATATAGCTATCACATATGGTATGATCCTCCATAAATAGTTCATAATTAGAGCTGGGTCATAATGTCCGTTATAACCCTCTAATTATATCTTTCCATTAAGTATCATTGATTCTCTAATGAACAATAAATCATACATTTCTTACGGAATTAGGAGAGCGATCATATTGTTCAAACCCCAAATCAACCCTTAATGGAACTACTATCTACTTCTTGCAAGAAGGAGTGGATTCCTCTATTGTGTACAAACATTCTCAGCCACAAGCCAAACCGTGATTCCAACATACGAAGTTATTGACTAGGAATGCAACTCCGATCTCACCCATGGTATATCAAAAGCCACGATCTAACCTGAAGAAGTCGATAAGACACTTAGGATTAAGATCACCCATATATAGCCATCATTTGTTGATATATATGAATCTTATCTTGTAACGGATCTTGGTGAGAGATTCATATAGATCATGGTCCAGTCCTATATGATCACATCATATAAGGTGCCTCTATTCTCATATTACCATATGAATAGTCTAGGTTAAGAACATCGTACATTACGGAATTGACCACAGCTGTCGATTAATCACAAATAAAGTACCCAACTCTATTTGCTATCTATTGACTTTTTAGATTGCTCATCTCAAATTGAATACCTCTGTATATGACACTCATATACTCAGTTAGAGATTACATCTGGCAATCTTGGATGTTAAATACACATGATATAAATAAATGTATGAGACAATTTGAATGAATAAACTACTTCTCTTATTTATGTTCAATTCACATTTACAAATTGCAAGCTTGAGGGCAAAAACCCCAACAATGTGTGGATGCAGCTTGTTTTCCCGTTTCTATTTGTCAACCCGAGCTTTTCACAATTCTTAATTATACATCATTAAGCCTTTTGTTTTTCATTTCTTTTAGGCTTAGAATCAAAGATTTTTTTTTTTAACGATTCTTTTCAACGCTTCTTTGATTTTTCTAACAAAAACATATACACCTCTTGGCGGCTTTCACTCATCACAAAGGCGTATCCCTTTCTAACATTGGGCTGCTTCACAACCAATGTGTGTAGCCCTTTTCAAGAGGGTGCTCATTGAATACTATGTAGTGCCGAAGCAAAATGGATACATATCATAGGTCATGTATCATGTACTAAGCAATAAGCTTCTAGATGCATCCATAATCTACATACTTTCAACCACATATACTTAAAACTAAAACATATAAGAGAAGCATTAGTGCACTTTTCAAAAATAAGATTTTCAAGCTCAAGTGTATGATCTAGAAACAATAAAAGTTATTTGTTTAAGATCACTACTTCTCAAGTGAGTGTTTCTCAAAGATATTGATTTTCAATTTAAGTTTTACTCATCAAGCCACTCAACAATTACACAAGCATGTCAAACATCATGAATAAGATAATTGTGAACACATCACTAAAAGATCTTTAGAGAGCACATGTCAATGAGAACCATATGAATGCTATACTAGTTCTCTAATATGACATTCTACATGATGTAATGCAAACATATAGTCGAAAGATGAAAAGCTAGAAAGCAAGCAATAAGATATAGAAATACCTAAGCAAACTTTTTCATCAAATGCAAAGCCTTCGCCCTTTTTATGAGCTCTCTTGGCTTGTTTGTCTTCATGACAACAAGTTGTTGGTGTGTTATCCTAAGAGAATAAAGACTTAACACTTCAACTCAAACACATACAAAAATGACTTTCTCCAAAATATTTAACAAAAATCATTACCATATATATACAACTTCTCAAAAATTAATCAAGGGATTTTGACTATCATATTGATATTTGTGAGATAGCTAAGTTCATGTCAAAGTCATAGAGAAACAAAGCTAGCTAGCTAAGTTACTCAAAACTTGACACTAATCTTAAAGCTAACTCACATGTGCAACTTACACTAATGGTAAAAGCACTCACCCTTTGACCCATTTGGTTTTGGGTTCACAAACACATAAACCATCAAGATCATTTCTCAAGACAATATTATATCTAGAAGATAAATCATCAACTATCTTTTCTACAAAGATATTCTCATGTTAAACACAACATTATTGCCATCAATAAAGATATTATCAAGACTATGCAGATGATCATGTGAAACACCCATTTTCACCCAAATCTTCTTAACAATATTTTTTACATGATTATCATTAACACACACAAAATTCAAAGTGTTATCAAGCAAGAAACATTCATAGAAGATTTTCTCATCTCACTAACATGCATCTCATTCCTAGTTTGCATTGTATAATAAACTCATGGCATCTAGATTTAGTATGCACTACAACATTTCAATACTGACAAACCGGAATACATATGGAGAATATACTATTTAGGTGAGAATGTACCAACGGTGAAGGCTCCTTACTCTTTTTGATTTTGCTCTTGACCTTGGAAGATTGACCTTTGAAATCCTTTTGTTCCTTAGTGACTTGCCTTTAGTTGTAGGAGACTCAACTTGCTCAACTACAAAGCTTAAGTCCCTTGAATCTTCATGAAGAACACCAAGCTCTTTGGCCTTCATGATTTGTCAACTCCTCTTCCATGCCTTTGATCGTTTCCTACAAAAAGAAACAAATTATTAGCAAAATCAATCATTAAACTATTTAATATAAGAGCATCCTCAACCGTCTTCTCTTCTAGACATTTGATCACTTCATTCTTGACTTCAACTTCCTTTAAGGCTTTATCTCTTTTCTTCTCAAGAGATTGAACTCTTGTCATCAAGTTGAAGTTGGCTGTCTTTGATCATGTCTAGAACGATCATCCTCCAGGAAAACTTCTTCTTCTTTTCTTTTGTCACTAACATTCTTTTCAAGCTTATCAATAAATGAAATATAAAACAATAAGAACCTATTTTGCAAGTAGCTTGGAATTAATTCCATGCCTTTTTTGCCATATTTGAATCTTTATCAAGAACAAGGTGTTAAAAAACTTACACCAATATTAATGGCAAAAAGGTCAAAAAATTTCAATTTCTCAAAAATAAACCCCATTCATACTTCATGAACATACTGGTTTAGAGAAACTACTCCATCAAATATAAAACATGGAGAAGAGAAACCTTTCTTGACAATCCAACCAAGCTTGCTCATCACTAGACTTAGTGAAGTCTTTCATGAGCATTTTTCAACAAAACAAATATTTTCCCAATTAACAAAGGAGGACAACCATTACAAACAATTATAGACAAAAGGTTGTTATCATAGTAAATAACCTTGTAGATCCCGAATCACATTAATTGCTTCAAGTGACCCGCTTTGATACCAATTGAAAATGACTACAAGGTTATACTAAACAACCTAGAGAGGGGGGGGGGGGGGTGAATAGGTTGACACACTAGTTTTAAAAACTTTTTCATGACTTTTGTCAAAACCTTTGTGAGCATACAAATTAACCTTGACCAAGATTGTTATGAGAAAACAATTTGCACAAGTATGCTCAATTCACCACCCTTAGTCTATAAAACATATACCAAGAAACAATGTATCTCATATACAAGTATATTCAATAAAGAGCACATTCCACAAGTTGTATTATGAATATTACAATGAAAGATCACAAAGTAAAACTTTACAACTTGATATAGAAAATAGCAAGATAAAAGAAACAAATGTTGATTCAACAAATAATGTGTGCATCTCTTTCTTTATCAACAACATGATTACAGGATGTGAGGAATTAAAGATCATAAACAAGTTATATTGAACAAACATACAAATATAAGGAGATAGAGATAGAGATAAAAACATTTGACACATTGATTTTTACGTCGTAAACCTCCGAAGAGGAAATATCCACGGGTTGAATCCACAACCACCGGCAAAGCAAATCCACTATATGAAAAAGGACATACACACTCAAGGCTATCAACACTATTGTAAGGATTCCCGGTTTTTTATTGGCTTATTTCGAGGGCAAACCACATATTGGGGTTGTTTGTAAAGGGTAGCTTAGGTGATAGGTGATCATGCTCAATGGCCCTTCTCAAGACCTCAAGGATGACAAGCACTCCAAAGGTAAATCTCTAGTGCTTATTTTCTTATTGAAGAGATTTAGTTGCACACACTCACTAGTAATGTTTGCATATGTATGCTTCTCTTTTGTGTGCATTCTCTTCAAATGTCACATCTACACACTTGCACTCTGTGATGTATCTTGTTGTGTGTTTATGTGTCTTGCAATTCGTTTCCCGAATGTGTTCGGAAACGTCAACGCTTGCACGATAATGTGTTTGGTTTTGTGCGAAGACCGCTCACGGAGAATGCCCTTGGCTTCTCCTTGGTTTCACCTCTTTTGGTGAATCGACAATTATGATCGGCGGTTTGGTCGCCGAATCGAAACCGCCGATCAGACCTAATGCATTTAATATCTCGGGTCTGATTCTGTGGTTAGATCGACGGTTATGAAACCGTCGAATGAAACCGCCGTTGCTCCCCTGTTTCTCTCAGAACCAATTCAGCGGTAGTGATCGGCGGCCTGAACGCCGAATGAAACCGCCGATTGTGCATTTTCAAGGGCAATCTTGTCTTTTCACATGCCCTGTTCTTGATGTCTATAAATATCACACTTTCTCTATTCTCTAACTTAGTTCTCTAACTCTAAAGAACCCTAAACTTCAAAGAGAGATATTTGAGAGAAAATCAAATCAAGAACTCATTTTTATACACTCAAAACCATATACATGTGCATCAAAGATCATCTAAGCATTTTCTAGCATAGTTAGTTTGCTTATTTGAATGGGTATTGGTCATCACACTTCCTTTGGTATGTTCTTCACTTTTATCCATTGATATTTAGTATTTAATTTATCAAGGCATCTCTTTTATTATTTGTATGCTCTTAGAATATATTCTAGATACAAAATAGAGATTGTTGTGTTGACATGATTGAGTGTTGTAGTTTGATAGTAACATCTAAGTTATTTAATCTATGATTTGCTAAGCTTTATGACATGTCATTTAGCCAATGATATCTAGGATTGCATTTATTGCCATCTAATCATCCTAGATAAGCATATAGAGTTGCCTAGCTCTCATTACATTTGTTGAGTATTATATATATTCACATAGGTTGTAATCTCTTCATTGAGAAGTAAGTCTTGCGTGTAGCTTCTGGGATTAGGTTGCTTAGATCGCAAGCAATTGAAGTCTTGTGTGATAGGCCGGGATTAGGTCAGACACCGGGATTAGGTGGTCACACAAGCAAATTGGACTAGAGCCACTTTTAAAGGCCCGCGTGGTAGAAGTGGGGGATTATAGACCGAAGTGTTAGACGAGGTCTACATAGGTTGTAAACTCCATTTCAATTAGTGGATTTCGAGGTTCAAGTGTGGCGCACTATACAGCCTGTGGTTTTTCCTGTGAGGGTTTCTACGTAAATATCAAGTGTCATTTATAATTCCGCACCATATTACACTTGTTATTATTATTGACAAGTTTGGGGCATTTTCGTAATATTGACTAAACGCGAAAATTGGGTAAATTTGTTAAAATCTATTCACCCCCCCCCCCCCTCTAGATTAATATTTGTAAATATACCTGAGTTTATTTGTACTTTCAATTGGTATCAGAGTGGGTTCCTAGAAATACTTAGGTGATCCTTGCTTATTTTTGGTGTGTTTTGCATTGTGTGTGATTGTTTGATTTCTTCATACATTTTGCATTCATCCAAACACTATGAGTGATATTGGGATGAGCAGAGAGGGAGCGTCGAGTGTGAGGCCACCGTTGCTCACCGACGATAATTACTCCTCATGGAAAGGGAAGATGGAAGCGTACTTATGCCAAATCCATGATAGGGCATGGATGGCGGTTGAAGACGAATACGCTCCACCTATGATAACTCATATTGGAGGAGGAGAAGATGTTCTCAAGCCTAAGGCGCAATGGAACGCGCAAGAGTTTAAAACATCTAAGTGGAATAGGAAGGCGATGCATGCCATCCTATGTGCCATGGATGAGAACCAATACAAGTTGGTTCAAATTACTAGGATCGCTAAAGAGGCGTGGGAAATCCTAGAGATGTCTCATGAAGGAACCGAAGTGGTCAAGGATTCAAAACTACAAGTTCTCCAAACTAGTTTTGAGACCATTAGGATGGAAGAGCATGAGCACTTCAATGACTTCCAAGTAAAGTTGATGGACGTTGTGAATCAAAGTCATCAACTTGTTAACCCGTATTCGGATAGGAGAATCAAGCAGAAGATTATGAGATCTCTTCCCGAAAGGTTTGAATCGAAAGTGATGGCTTTAGAAGAGAATGATGGGTACAAGGATATGAAGCCGAGTGAAGTCATTGGAAGACTTCTAGCCTATGAGTCTAGAAAGTCTATTACCTCACCTTCTAAGAAAAAGAAGAATATTGCTTTGAAGATTTCGGAGCATGTCAAGAAGGAGGTTGATGATGACTCGGACGAAGACATGTTTTTGTTGATGAGAAGATTCAAGAAATTTGTCAAGTTCGAGAAGAAGGATTTTGGCTCCAAGGGAAATGCCCTTAAGAAGAAGGCCAAACTCAAGGATGATGAGCCAAAACAAACGAAGGGGGTTCAATGCTACGAATGTGGAGGATTTGGGCACATCTCCTTTGAGTGTAGTAACTTGAAGGATAGAAGGAAAGGAAAGGCAATGGCCACCTCATTGAGTGAGGATGAAAGTGAAGAAGATCCTGAAAGTGAAGAAGAGCTTGCCACTAACTACACGGCATTTGGAGCCACCCGTGTTGAAGTTGAAGAAGATGGCAAAGTTGCTTTGACTAGTGATCCCATAGAAGAAATAGATGAAGAAGTAGCTCTATAGGTGATAGAAG
Organism: Acer campestre; assembly: GCA_954870605.1. Taxonomy (NCBI): domain Eukaryota; kingdom Viridiplantae; phylum Streptophyta; class Magnoliopsida; order Sapindales; family Sapindaceae; genus Acer; species Acer campestre. The sequence continues at coordinate 25,821,493 of OX940800.1, read as the reverse complement.
TAGCTACTCATTGGGATATGGCTCATACTTCATCAAGAGACAAATTTGATGATCTTGATGAAGGATATGACTCCATTGATGAGATACAGAATGTAGGAGATGACTCAATTGTTGAGAATTTGTCATCTCACTCCATAAATGGAAATGTGGAGAAAATGGATCGTGAAGACAACTTGAAAAGAGTTGAAAGCTATAGGATAATGAATGAGAATGAGATTCAACATTTGAAGGAAGAAAATCTTAAGCTTTCAATACAAGTAGACCGCTTGAGTAGAGAAGTGGTAAGATCCATGGTTGATGAAGACAAGCTAAGAGATAAGCTAGCTTTGTCTAAGAGGAATGAAGAGGGTTTGAAGAGAGAGCTTGAAGAAGCTAGAGCCACAATGGCTAAGATGTCTTCAAGCACCGAGAAGCTTGATCGTATGTTGGGAGTTGGAAAAAGGCCAAGTGACAAGAGAGGTATTGGCTATTTTGATGACAAGGAAGCTTCCTCAAGCAATATAACCTTTGTCAAAAGCATGGACTTCAAGAAGTCTCCTCCTCCTCAACACCCTAGGAAAGAGATAGACCTAGGAGAGTGTTCAAGAAGTGCCCAAGTAAAGGTGGCACTAAATGGTCAAGCTCAAGCTCAACCTCACAAGACTCTTCATGTTAACTTCCCTCAACCTAAGATCCACAAAGGGAAGACACCGATCATGCAAGTTCAACTGAGCAAGCAACATTGTCTTGGTCATCAACAAAGATGGAGAGATCCAATTCAACAACCAAGACAACCACAACGACAATGAGAAGCACCAAAGCATGCACATGAGAATGGTATGATTCCTAACTTTATTCCCACTTGTCATTTTTGTGGTATTGATGGTCACATTAGACCAAGTTGCTTTTATTACATTAACATGTGTAGAGTTAAAAGCATGATCGAAAAGAAAAAGGCTAAAGCTAGAATGCATGTTCATAAAAAGGAAGAAACTTATTTGCATGATCCTTTATCTTCTAAAGCTTTAGAACTTTTGACCCCTAGGAAGAAAAATGTATCACCTAGGCGGATAAGAAAAGATGAACCCGCTTGCTACGAGACAAACATGTCTCACATAGGTTCAACCGAGTCCAATGGACTTGATAGGTCCATAGGACCTCATGACCTTTATTGATGAAGGGTGGTTTTTGACCCCATATGGGGAACTCAAGCAAAGAGAGTTTTTGCATACTTAATGCATGCAAAATATTTATGCTTCTTTGTTGATTGCTTGAGTAAGCTTGGTTGCACATATGTATATGTGCTTTTATCTCAATAAGTGTGAACCTTGCTTTGTTTTCAATCCATGTCATATTTATGTTCAAACATGCATTTTTGGACTAGGAAATCTACATAGGAAGTATGATTTGAATGACCTATAGTTATTTCCATGACATGATGATTCTTTTATAACATGCTAAATGCCATATGAAAAGCATGAAATTCAAATAACATGCTAAAATGAAAAAGCATGAATTGATGATTGCATAATTCTTAAATGCAAAACTTGTGTGAAAAAGCTTATGAGACTCAAATGATTAAAGGATCTTGTATCCAGTCAAAGGATTTTACAATCCAAATGTCTCTCTTTCTTTATTTGTTGAACATGGCTACTATAATACGGGTTTCATATCCGGAAAAATCAAATAGGGTGCAAAGTCGCTCATGCCATGTTTCGCTTATAAAATTGGATATAGTGCCTCTAAAAATTGAATTCAATGAAATATCTATATCCTTGCTTCTCTCATGAAAAATGGTGAAATTAGTTTGAATTCTTTTTAGAAACCTTTGTCATTTGCTTTGCCAAATACCATTGTATTTTGGACTTGAATGCTACATGTCTTGTATGCAAAGCATTTTTGATTCACACATTTTAATCAAAATAAATCTCCTTGTTTCTCTTCAATTAATTGATTAGCATAAAGTGGCTTATATGATTATGCAAATATCTTGTATGCTACTATCTCTCTTTGCTATAAGTGACCTTGTTGGAGACAACTCCTTTGCCTATATCATGACAAAAAGGGGGAGTAGAATGTGGTGAGGGGAGATGCTAAATTGTTGTAGCAATTGTGCATATTGGGGAGAGTACATATTAAGGGGGAGTAACCCATTGAGGGGGAGCATTGCATACACATACATTGCATGATGTTGTGTTTAAAACTTTCTTAAATGCAAATGCTTGTTTATTTCACTTGATTAATCTCACATTTGTGTGTATTGGAAAATATAGAAACCTTGTTTTCAGGGATTGATTGTTCTACAAGAGATTGAAGACTTCAAGATTTTATTTATTATATCTCTTTGTAATGTAGAAAATCATTGTAGACCCGTAGTTTCTATTTTGTTGTGATGAATCAATGTGAGTGGTGGTTTTGTCATGAAATAGCTAAAGGGGGAGATTGTAAGGATTCCCAGTTTTTGATTGGCTTATTTCGTGGGCAAACCACATATTAGGGTTGTTTGTAAAGGGTAGCTTAGGTGATAGGTGATCATGCTCAATGGCCCTTCTCAAGACCTCAAGGATGACAAGCACTCCAAAGGTAAATCTCTAGTGCTTATTTTCTTATTGAAGAGATTTAGTTGCACACACTCACTAGTAATATTTGCATATGTACGCTTCTCTTTTGTGTGCATTCTCTTCAAATGTCACATCTACACACTTGCACTCTGTGATGTATCTTGTAATTCGTTTCCCGAAAGTGTTCGGAAACGTCCGTGCTTGCAAGATAATGTGCTTGGTTTTACGCGCAGACCGCTCACGGAGAATGCCCTTGGCTTCTCCTTGGTTTCACCTCTTTTGGTGAATCTGTGGTTACGATCAGCGGTCTGGCCGCCGCATCGAAACCGCCGACAGACCTGATGCATTTAATATCTTGGGTCTGATTTTGCGGTTAGATCGGCGGTTACGAAACCGTCAAATGAAACCGCCGTTGCTCCCCTGTTTCTGTCGGGACCAATTCGGCGGTAGTGATCGGCGGCCTGGCCGCCGAATGAAACCGCCGATCGTGCGTTTTCAAGGGCAATCTTGTCTTTTCACATGCCCTGTTCTTGATATCTATAAATATCACACTTTCTCTATTCTCTAACTTAGTTCTCTGACTCTAAAGAACCCTAAACTTCGAAGAGAGATATTTGAGAGAAAATCAAATCAAGAACTCATTTTATACACTCAAAACCATATACATGTGCATCAAAGATCATCTAAGCATTTTCTAGCATAGTTAGTTTACTTATTTGAATGGGTATTGGTTATCACACTTCCCTTGGTATGTTCTTCACTTTTATCCATTGATATTTAGTGTTTAATTTATCAAGGCATCTCTTTTATTATTTCTATGCTCTTAGAATATATTCTAGATACAAAATAGAGATTGTTGTGTTGACATGATTGAGTGTTGTATTTTGATAGCAACATCTAGGTTATTTAATTTATGATTTGCTAAGCTTTATGACATGTCATTTAACCATTGATATCTAGGATTGCATTTATTGCCATCTAATCATCCTAGATAAGCATATAGAGTTGTCTAGATCTCATTGCATTTGTTGAGTATTATATATATTCACATAGGTTGTAATCTCTTCATTGAGAAGTAAGTCTTGCGTGTAGCTTCCGGGATTAGGTTGCTTAGATCGCAAGCAATTGAAGTCTTGTGTGATAGACCGGGATTAGGTCGGACACCAGGATTAGGTGGTCATACAAGCAAATTGGACTAGAGCCACTTTTAAAGGCCCGCGTGGTAGAAGTGGGGGATTATAGACCGAAGTGTTAGACTAGGTCTACATAGGTTGTAAACTCTATTTCGATTAGTGGATTTCGAGGTTCGAGTGTGGTGCACTATACAGCCCGTGGTTTTTCCCGTGAGGGTTTCCACGTAAATATCAAGTGTCATTTATAATTCCGCACCATATTACACTTGTTATTATTATTGACTAGTTTGGGGCATTTATGTAATATTGACTAAACGCGAAAATTGGGTAAATTTGTTAAAATCTATTCACCCCCCCTAGATTAATATTTGTAAACACACCCGAGTTTATTTGCACTTTCAACTATGATATCCACCTCAAGCTATCAAACCCTAATCTACCCTCGGGCTAGTGAATCACTAAGCCTACTCCCTATCCAAGGTGTGTCCTACACCTCTAGGAAGCAACTTCCTATCCAAGGCTCTCAAGCCTCTAAGAAGAGTTCCTTGCTTAGCTATCTAGATCACAAGGATCCTAGTCAAGCTTCCCTAGCTCAACCATCCGAAGTACCACACTCCTAGCTAAGAATTTTGCTTGGCTATCAAAAACACTTTCGTAGCCAAGTCTTCTTGCTCAAATTGAAGCTTCACTCACTCCAAGATGAGACTTCCATCTTTTGCAAGGCAAATGATCTAAGTGATGCAAATGATGCAAACACATGCAACATAGAATATATGATCAATACATCTCATGGACAACTAGACCTAAACATGTGAGAACACAAGTAATAATAGTCCAGATGCAAGAACTTGAATTAAACCTAGAGCATGTGAAAACACCTAACACAAAGGCTCCTAGTTTCATTCATACAAATAACACTTAAATAAATCATAAACATGAAGCACATATTCAAGATGTTATAAACATACACATAAATCCTAGAGAAGTAAGATAATATCTTCAAACTTCTTCTAGTAAACAATTAGAGCATGTATTCAAATATTCAATAAAGTGAATCCAATCAAAGCTCTAAAATATACATGCATGTGCTATTTTCGAATATGATCAATCAATGAAACATAGCATAACTAGGAATAATTTATCATTTGAATATCAATAATCAATGCTCAAATATTCCTAGATACAAAGCTAATCACAATACAACCACTACTACAAAAAACACAAAAGAAATCAGTTTTTTTATATGGAAGAAATCGGTTTTTCAAAAATTTTAAAAACGATGTCTTTTTGAGTGATTTAGAAAAATAGGGCAAAAGACATTGGTTTTTAACCGATGTAAAAACAAAAGAAAAGACATCGGTTTTAGTTAAAACCGATTTAAAAACCCAAGAGAAAAGATATCGGTTTTAGTTAAAACCGATTTAGAAACCCTGATGTATTTCAAAAATTAATCCCACCGTCCGGCTAACCCCACCCTCCGTCGTCTGACCGCCGTTGCCGGCCCACCCTATCTTCCGGCCACCGGCCAGCCATCGCAGCAAACCAACCCCCCCTCTGATAATAATGAGAATTAATTGTGTCGTTATGGGGAATTGAACTTGCAACCTCAAAGTCAAAGTGGTAAGCCTTAACCGCCCGACTACAAGATTGGATATGTTAACAATTGCACAATATTTATATATAACCTATATGAGTTGTTGGAAATAAATAAAAAATAAACTTGTTTGATAAATTTAAATTTACTCAACTAATCAAAATTCTAATTTCTACTACAAACATATATATATTTAAAAAAAAAAATTATTGGTGGGTTTATTTTTCATTTCATTTTTTGTTGCGTGGTTTTGTGTTCTGTTGGAGATATTTTTGTGCAAACGTTTTCCTTAAAATTGTATCTTTTGGCAATGAAATAAAATTTTTCGTCTATGATGGATCCTTTGATTTTTTGATACGAATCCAACGGTATAAAGAACGTGAAATTCCGAGTGATATTTTGAAAGTTATGATCAATTATTCAGTCAAATGTCAGAAGCGATTGAAGATATTTTTGTGCAAACGTTTTCCTTAAAAATGTATCTTTTGGCAAGGAAATAATTTTTTTCGTCCATGCTGGGTTCTTTGATTTTTCGATACGAATCCAACGGTATAAAGAACGTAAAATTCCGGGTGGTATTTTGAAAGTTATGATCAATTATTCAGTCAAAGGTCAGAAGCGATTGGAGATATTTTTGTGCAAACGTTTTCCTTAAAACTGTATCTTTCGGCAAGGAAATAATTTTTTTCGTTCATGTTGGGTTCTTTAATTTTTCGATACGAATCCAACGGTATAAAGAACGTAAAATTCTGGGCCGTATTTTGAAAGTTATGATCAATTATTCAGTCAAAGGTCAGAAGTGATTGAAGATATTTTGGTGTAAATGTTTTCCTTAAAACTGTATCTTTTGGCAAGGAAATAATTTTTTTTTTTCATGTTCGGTTCTTTGATTTTTTGATACGAATCCAACGGTATAAAGAACGTAAAATTCTGGACGGTATTTTAAAAGTTATGATCAATTATTCAGACAAATGACAGAAGCGATTCGCAAATCCGCAAGTGAGCTGTTTTCATCGCTCATTTTCACACTTTTCCAAATCGATTTTTGGAATATTTTCTGATTGAAAAGTGTTCGTTTGTATGTCTACTTTCTTGTATCAAAATTTAAGCAAATAACATTGAGTATTTTTAGAGATGCGCACTTGAATGTGCACATAGGTAAGATTTGCATTGTAGAATTTTGCTTTTAAATCCACATCGGTTTTTATTAAAACCGATGTCTAAATGTTTTTTTGCTTTTGAATCCACATTGGTTTTTATTAAAACCGATGTCTAAACATTTTTTTTTTTAATATCGGTTTTAATAAAAACCGTTGTCTTTTCAACTCAATATTTAAGACATCGGTTTTTATAAAAACCGATGTCTAAACGTTTTGTTTTTAATATCGGTTTTCCTAAAAACCGATATCTTTTGAAACTACAATATTTAAGACATCGGTTTTTATAAAAACCGATGTCTAAAGGCTTTTTTAAAATCAGTTACCAAAAAACGATGTCTTTTAGTGTCTTCTAGTGATGTCTTTTAACATTTTTGTAGTAGTGAACTCACAATCATGTGAAAAACCTAGAATCAAAGAAACTAATTCACATATGTCTCTAATTAGACTTTTGATTAGGTTTGATTATGAAGCTATCTTTCTCAATAACATTCACCATACATACACACACATATAGAAGAAGAAAACCCTAGGTAATTGAAGATCAAAATAGATGAAATCATAAAGTTTAGTTCAATACCTAAGAATCCCATGCAGTTTCGGTTTTGAGTGAAGAACCACCTCAAAATGTGATCAAACAGCTGCGAACCTTTTTGGAAAAGGTAGGGAACTTGAATATGAAGATTCTCCAACTTGAATAACTCAATTTGGAGTCCGAATGAGAAATTTATGGTGTTTGGAAGTTGGGAAAGTTGGATAGAAAATTTCAGCTCTATGAAATTCAAGTTTTCTTCTAAGAATGAATGGGAGGGAATCAGAGAATTTAAAAGAGATGAAAGAAAGGGAAGAAGAAGACCAAGTGAGTGCAGCCACATCACCTCCACATATGGGGCGCATGTGCTACACTTGGGCAGAGAGGTGCCCTGGCCGTGTGGCACACGTGGTCCACACGTGGCCCTCCAAACTTTGATTTTGAATTTGTCTTTGGATTACGAATCGTGACTCCCTCACGCACAACGATGACTATGAAACTTAGACAAAAGGTTGAGAATTTATCTCAGAAAACGATGACAAACACAACTCAACGAATGAGAACGAAAAGTAGCGTAGCTACATCGTTTGGACTCGAAATCAAATGTATGAGTAATTGAAAATGACCGGGACTCAATAAGGAATCATAAGAGATCATGTTCTAGTCTAAAAACAATAAATGTAAACATATAAGTACAATGTCACACATGTATGTCATTTCCTTGACATAGTCTTAGAACATGTAATTCTACAATGTATGAGAATTTGAGTTTAATGCATGAGCATGTAAAAACATATAAATGTGCTATATAAATATTGCACTACGATGCAGGGACACATATAAATGATTTGTGTGTGTGCCTTTATGCCTTGCAAGAGGAAGAAGAAACTTGATACCTTAGCATCCAAGTATGCGATGTTTCCCTTGAAGACGATATTTGCACAAGATGTTACTTCTTCACCTTTGAAGCTTTTTATCCAAAAATCACCTAAGCAACAACTATTACAAATATAGAAAGTTTTGCGATGGAATCAAGCCAATATAAATCAAGGATCTTACATTCCATCTCAATCGAGTCAAGGTGTCAATAGTGGAAACTGAATCCGGGACAATCCTACTGAAAGGAATATTTAAATTCCAGGCATGTTCTAATAATTTAATCTAGAGGGGTGAATAGATTTTAACCCTTATTACAAATTTTCACTTATAGTCAATTTACAAAAATACCCCTATCTAGTCAAAATAACAAATCAAGCATACAAGTGTGGAAATTAAAGAATGCTTGATTTTTACATGGAAACCTTCAATAGGGAAAAACCACGGGATGGTAAGTGCACCACACTCAAACCTTGAATCCACTAATTGTGATAACGTTTACATCCTAGGTTGACCTCAACCATGCTCGGACTATAACCCGCTACCACTACCCGTAGGCCTGTAAAAGTGGTCCTAGTCCAATTGCTCATGTGACCACATAATTCTGGTGTACGACCTAATCTCGGTCTATCACATAAGACTTACTTCTCTGAAGAGATCAAACACCCTAAGTGAATATGTAATGATATTCAAATATGCAAATAATGCTAGGGTACACTAAATGCTTATCTAGGATTATATGATGACAATAAAATCAAACCTAGATATGAAAATAGCTATTTGACATGGCATACAACTTAGCTATGTTAAGGATAACCAATCATAAATACAATAGCTATCATAAGTAACCCACAAACATTTAAAAACTTAACTAGTTGATTAAAATACAATCTGTCAACCTAATTATCAATAAATCACACAAGAATTTTTATGTCTTAGCTTTTAAGCAATAATGACCTAATCAATTAAGCTATCAATAATTAACCAAATCAACACATAATCTCAATCATGTATGTAGAAATTACTCTAAGAACATACAAGTTATAGATGAGATAAAATTGATAAGTAAAAACACTAATTATGTAAGATAATAGTGTTCAACATACCATACCATGTGTGTTGAAGAAGACCTATGCATTAGCACATACTAGATGAACCTAGATGATGCTAAGATGATGGTTTATGCATGTGGAAATGGGTTGAGAGAAATAAAGATGTAATCTTTAAGATTTTTCTCTCAAGTCTCTCTAAATATCTCTTTAGGGTTTTTAGGATCAGAAGACTTAGTTTGAGAACCAAAGATAAGGATATATTTATAGAGACCAAAAACAAGGCACGTGAAAAGACAAATTTGTCCTTGAAATCGCACGACCGGTGGTTTCAGTCAGTGGTCGGGGCCGTAGATTGTAACAGTTGAATTAAAACCCGAGAACGCTGGTTTCATTCGGTGCTTTCATAACCATTGATCATAACTGCCGTTTTAGACCCGAGACAAAAATCAATCAGGTCTCAAAGGGTGGTTTCAATCGGCGGTCTGGCCACCGATCTCACTGTCGTTTCACTAGAAATGGTGAAACCAAAGGAGAAGCCAAGGGCATCTCCAACGGCGATCATCGCACAAAACCATGTACACAAACGTGCACGCGCGAACATTTCCAAACATCCTTCAGGAAACGAATTATAGCACACTTAAAGCTAACAACCATGAAGTGCAAGTGTGGGAATTGAATGCATCCTAATGCCTATCATGTCATGGCATTATCATAGAACAAGATGCAATCAATTCAATATGCATGAATAAAATTCATGACTTTGCATCCTAATGCCTAAACATATTATGTCATTTTAACAACGTAGATGCAATCAATTAAAACACGCAAGAAGAGATGTTCAAGAACATGCATGCACACATATAAAACACACAACGTATAAGTATTAGAGATATGCATGAGTTATGTGTGTGTGTGCAACTAGATCTCTTCAAAGCAAGTAAGCACTAGAATTTACCTTTGGTGCTTCTTCTCTTGAGGTCATGAGATAGCCTTGGTTATGCAAAACACCAACCATCATAAGCCTAAGCTACCCTTACATCAACCCCCAAATGTGGTTTGTCCATGAAATAAGCTAATAAAAATATGGGACCTTACAATCTACCCCTTTGGCTATTTCATGACAAAATCACCACTCACATTGATCCTCACAACAAAATAGAAACTAAAGGTCAATAATGATTTTCTACATTACAAAGAGATGAATAAAAGCTAGATCTTCAAGTCTTCAATCTCTTGTAGAAAAATCAATCCTTCAAAACAAAGTTTCTATCCTTTCCAATACAATTATATGTGAGATTAATCAAGTGAGATACAACAAGCAATTTGCAATAAGAACTTAAGCACAACATCATGTAATGTACGTGTAATGCAAATGCTCCCCCTCAAAGGGTTACTCTCCTATCAAAAGTAAACTCCCCAATTATGAGAATGCTACAGCAATTGAGCAATTATCATTCTCCCCCTAACTACATACTACTCCCCCTTTTTGTCATGAGATGGGCAAAGGCGTAGTCCTTAATCGGGTTACTTGTAGCAAAGAGAGATAGTAGCATACAAGTTATTTGCATAATCGTAAAAAGCACTTTATGCAACTCAATTAATTGGAGAAAACAAGTAGATTTATTTTCATAAAAATGTGTGATTATTATGTTTTGCATGCAAGACATATTGCAATGAAATCCAAAAGCATTGGTATTTGGCAAAGCAAATGACAAAGGTTTCCTAAAAGAATTCAAACCAATTTTACCATTTGTCATGAAACAAAGCAAGGATATAGAATTTATCAATCATTCAAGTTAATGAGCAACTATATCCAACCTTAAAAGCAAAACATGGCATGAGTGACTTTTTGCACCCTATTCAATTTTTTCGGGTAAGATACCCATATGATAGTAACCATGCTCCACAAATAAAGAAAGGGAGACATTTTGAAAGGAGGAAAGAGGACTAGCAAGTACGCCCACTGAAGTAAAGGCCGGGTTTTTATCTTCATCATCGTCATCCTTCTCATCGACAATTTGAACTGGGTCTTCAGGATCGTTGTTGAAACCTGACTCGTTTCTAGGATTCTTGGTTGAACGGCACTACTAAGACGGATTTCTACCGTCAACAATCTCACCTTCCTCACGGCCCCTTTTGTTCCCCCTCGTCGATCGAGAAGGCTCCTCCAAATCGACATGCTCCATATCAAGGAGGACGTCCAAACTATCAGGAGAGTTAGTTGTAGCAGGTTGAGGGTTTGTGGGAGAAGGATGAGGATTTTGTGAAGGTGCAAGAAGGTCTGATGGAGTCGCCATTGTAGAAAGAAGGAAAATTGTAGAACGTTGATGGTAAGAAGAAGAACGAGTAAGCTAGGGTTGTCCTTTTGATTTTTAAAGTTGGTGTGAGTAAAGAAAGGAAGGTGGATTATTTATAAAGGAAGGAATACAGCTACCTGAGCTAGTAAGAAAAATCAGAATTGATGACTGGGAACGTGCAGGAGACGGTTTCGAGAAAATCGCGCCAAAAACAACCCATTCAAATATGCGGACCACTTAGGGCCTAACACATGGACTGTCCACTTATTGTGTGCATGCCGAAGAAGTTTTTATGTAATAAAGAAAGATTTCCTCCAAGACAGTGGAGACCAGTCAGGTAGGATAGGGAAAACCCTTCATATATCCTGATATCCTGATTCCAACCCCAGCAAGGTACCGGTGTTCAAGTCAGGGGGGGTTTCTGTTAACCGCCAAAAATGGCAAGGGTTCAAAGAAGAATTTTCCATCTACACAGGGAAGAACCCGGATAGAAGGAAGGACTTTCTAGTACCCCGCCAAAGAAATTAGCAAAAATACACCCTCTATCAATCCAGATCAAGGTCGAAGTCTCTTAAAACTCCAGGATATCAAAGAACATATAAGCCAAGTTAATAAAGACACCATCACTATCAAACCTTGGTATCCCGCAACCACACTAACCCAGTATCTCGATACCCTGGTACTCTTGTACCCCGATACATGTATACAGAATATAATCAAGTAGGAAGCGAGATTCCTATGTACCCCGATCCCACCTAGATCAGCTAATCCGACAGTAAGTAACAAGACAAGATCAAGTCATATAAAAGGACAGTAAAACACCATCGTTTTGATAAACAAGGAAGTTGATTCCTTCCCGCCACTAGAGGTTCTAATCAAAAGAGGAGTCAACTCTATCAAATTCTGCCAAATAAGGGATCACTTGATTCCTAGAAAGAAGGCGACTGTCTTTTCGCCAATCGCCAGGGAACGTCCTGAAAATCTCTAGGTCACTAGGCCAAATTGAGAGGAGTGCTCAGCAAGCACTAGGACTATATATACAACATGTTACCATATAGAAAAGGGACGGCAACTTTTGAATGCAAAACCCTATTTCACATTTTTTTCTACTTATCGACATGCATGAGAGCTCCACCACCATCATCTTATACTATTCTCATTGTATTTTCATTATTCGTTTACTATCAATAAAAAAAAGCATGAAATACGACCCTATTTGACAAGTTATTTTCATTCACCTTCGTTGTAATGTTTAACATCTTTTACTAAGGACCTAAAGGTATCGAACTACTTGATACCTCTCCGACTGAGATCTACCCCGATTTCAGTCACTAAAGTTGTTAATTGGAAATTCATCCCAGTGACAATTTTTGGTTAACAAGTACAAAATTAGCATTGTTGTAATTCAAAGTCTTAGCCTAGACGCTTTAAATTCAAATTCTATAATGAGCTTGAAGTCAAATTGTTTAGTATGAATAATAACTCTAGAATTCTATTCCATTTCTTTCATTCACCAAAATTCTACCCATGGCCCCATTGCAACCCATAAGGAAAGCCCTAGTTAATCTTTTAGAAAGTCTAGGTTGGGGATATGGTTTTTGCATGTTGTTTCCACATTCATGGCACATCAATTCTTTCATGAGATTAATTTCATACATCGTGCTTTATTTGATAGTATTCATATACATTATAATTGTTGTCTTTACATAACTTCCAAACTTGCATATGCTTGATTAGAGTGAACTAAGGATTCCAAGAGAAAATTCAATTGAAATCCGATGAGGATTAGAGTCAAGGTCAATTGTGTTCTTGCATTTGAGTGTTTCATTTTTGAAACTTGGTATTTAGAGTGTGGGATTCACGGTGTTGTGTGATTTTAAGGAAGTCATCATGTTAGCCTTTAATTAACGGCTTTGGCATGGGTAATTCCTATATTGCACATCTCTCGTTGCATCACCTTATTGTTTGGCTCTCACCAAATGTTTTTAGTGTGCATTGTGTTTGGTTTGTTTTATTTTAGGACTGTATTGTTTTTGTGTTCATGTTGTCAGTAGTTTGCTCGAGGACGAGCAAAATTCAGGTTTGGGGGTTTAATAACACTATAAATGTTCACATTTAGCGCTCCCCTACTTAACTTTTGTAACCGTTTTCCGAGCCCTTTTAGGTATTTAATGTTGTAAAAAAAATGTATTTCAAGTATTTCAGCTCATCAGGGGTATTATAGACCAAATTGGAGGATAGTAGCAAAACCGTGGGCAAAAGAGGGCAATTACGTCACTATGGAGAAGCAGGGGTCAAAGTGCAAATCTAGAGAAATTATTACAGATTCGGTGATTAGTCCTCAACTGAGAGGCACATTGTATAATTCGCCAGCCAAAGCAGGCATCAGCGCCACGTCACCAAGAAGGACGACGTCATTTTGGGCCTTTTTCCTACATCAGCATGACGTCATGCATCTTCAACCTCTAGCCAACCTGCATGACCTGACCCATCGACCCGGTTGACCCGGTTTAGACCTGACGGAAGATTCAACGTTCTAGCAGCTTTTTCGATAATTGTTTCGACGGCTCTCTACCCAGAACGACGGTCGATGCTCTCTGATCATTTTCCCACCAGTTCTAGCCTCCCATGCCCATGATTTGCTCTCCACCAAAGTCTTCAAAGCCTCCATAGCCAAAGCAAAGCTACAAGCTCTTCCTAGCTGCCTTATTCTCTTACACAACATGTTCAAACCCGCGAAATATCCGCAAGTTCATGCTGAGAGAAAGATCCCGCAAACTAGAAAGCCTAAGCTCGGGGCCAACCTTCGTATTTTCATGCGACCTTCCACCGGCCAACCCACGAACCAGCGGGGACACCTGGAAAAGATAACAGCTTGTCCCACTTGCATCTCCCATTACCTTATATTGTTGAACACACCTTACCACCATATATATTTTTAGATAACTTACCTTAGACAACTATTACACTTTAGACCTTAGTTAGTTTTTAGTTTTTAGAATCTTAGAGAGAGAAGAACTCTCTCACTTGACTTTAGTTCTTAGCATTTTCCTATCACTTTCTAGGTAGCCAAACACTACTTTGAGTTACTTAGACTTGATCTTTTCGAGTTGCTCTAGAAGGATATTGTGCTTGGATCGCAAGGAGGAGTCATCTTGTGCAAGAAACGAATCCAAATGGGTTTGTTTAGCTCTTCTTTTGTATTTTCTTGTTTATGTTCTTCTATGTGTAACTAAACCCTTTTGTTGGGGGATTGATGTAACTCTTGTAATTAAACCATTGATTCCATCAATCCATTTATTATTTCACTCTCTATGGATTTTATGTGTGTATTAAGAACTATAATGATATGTGGATGATATGCCTTGCATATACATCTATTTGTACACACTTGGTAGTTGATATTCATGCATAAAGTGTCCAACAATGTGTATGAATCCTTCACTATCCATTTTATAGAGATTTCTCTAAGTAATTCATAACTTTGGTTCATTAGAAAATCTCTACATCACCATTTCGAAATTCTCTCTTAATCACTTATCTATGGCTTTAGATTATGTGTGAGATGAGGAATTTGGTACTTTACATTATTGATAATGAAATGCATGCCTTAGAATGGTTGTGAATTTGGTTAATGAATTATTGGTTAATGAAATGGTTGTTACTTGAATGAATCAATCCCCTAACATCTTTTAATCTAGCTTAATCCTTTGTTCATTGCAAGCTTAGTATAATTGATCTAGATAGCATTCATTAGTGATCTTGTTTAGAAATTAGAAATCGATAATCAATGATAACCTAGAGCTTACTTGTTAGCTAACCACCTCCTCGTGGGAACGACCACCCTTACTAGTGTACCATTTACTACTCGTACGACTTGTACAATTGCGAAGGGTGAACCACCCGTGTGCCTCTTTAATTCACCGTCGTAGTTTAGTTTCTTAGCCTCTTTGACCTAGGATCCGCTTGGCTTTAGTCATCCTCATTAGTGTAATTTAGTTAGAACCGGTATTGGGTGTGTCACTAGACCTGACATATGCTATGCAGTGGAAGTGGTCAGCCGGTGTCAATCTAACCCAGGATTAGATCATTAGGTAGCAGTTAAACACGTACTCAAGTATCTTAGGAGAACGAGAAACTATATGCTTGTATATTTTGGTAGGGATTTGATTCCTATTGGCTACACTGATTCTGATTTTCAACCAGACAAAGACAATCGAAAGTCGATGTCTGGGTCAGTGTTTACCATTAGTGGTGGAGCCATAGTTTGGAGAAGCATCAAACAATCCTACATTGCTGATTCCATTATGGAGACTGAATACGTGGTTGCCTGTGAGGCAACTAAAGAAGCAGTTTGACTCTGAAAGTTTTTATCTGATCTGGAAGTTGTTCCAAGTATAAAAAAACCCATGACACTTTATTGTGATAACAGTGGAGTCGTGGCTAATTCGAAAGAACCTATAAGCCACAAAAGAGGAAAGCATATAGAGTGAAAGTATCACCTTATAAGAGAGATTGTCCATCTTGGCGATGTGTCTGTTCTAAAAATTAGATCTGAAGACAACCTCACAGATCCCTTCTCTTCCTGCAAAGAGTTTCGAAGGCCATCAAAAAGGATTAGGGTTAAAGGACATGTCTCATTTGCTTTAGGGCAATTGGGAGATTGTTGGGGATAATGCCCTAAGAACAAATGTTGTTATTCTTCTTGTTGAATTAACAGTTAGATTGACATTCTATTATATATTTGTGTGCATTTAATGTTGTTAACCACCAAAATTGGCAAAGGACCAAGAAAGAATTTTCCACCTCAACACAAGGAGAATATAGGAGTACAGACACCATTCGGCTACCCCGACAAAGGCGGACTCCGACTGATCCGAGTGCACACCCCCTCCAGCGGGGTTCGACCCAGTTTTCCCCCGAGATTTTTAAGGATCCTGTCAGCATCTCGATCCATAAGCAACATCCCGAGCCGAAGTTCTCGTTTAGAACCTACAGCGGGGTCTAACCCCGTTATACCTTGGTCTCCTATAAACCCCGTTGCACCCCGACACGGAGTTCCACTGTGCATCCCGCTATAATACCAGCTAGACATCCCCCTACTCCATCAGCTGGATGCCTACTGGCTTGCACTTTCATATATAGCTAGCCCGCCAAACAGGAAGATCCCAGGCAGCAAGATTCTCATACCAGAAACTAAAAGCTCTATGAAAGACCCATTAAAACGCTGCCGTACAGAGGAGATATACTCCTTCCTGCTAGAGAATCCTATTTTGAGCAAGTCAACACAGTAAGAATCCTACTAGGAAGGGAACAATTTGATCACGAGATTGACTCCTCTTAGGAAGGAAAGACTGGATTCTACACGTAAAGCTCCGAAATTATCTCCTAGAAAGAAGAGGATCCTGCATTGGCCAAACCCTAGACCGAAATTATAGGAGTGCATGACAAGCAACAAGACCTATATATACAACCACTTATTCATTGGAAAAGGGGAGACCAAAAATCACCGCCATAAACCCTACGATCAACTTCTACTTATCGACATGCACGAGTTCACCATCACGATCATCTCCATTACCCACTGAATCTCCATACCTTACTGTTAATCCTGAATGTATAGTTCACATATTTGTAATACAAAGTGACGATTAATAAAAAACTTATTTTTATCTATTTTTTGGTTTCCCATGTCGTATTTGCATTGCTTAGGATAGTCGGTATCGAACCACTTGATACCCCTCTGACCAGGGTCAATCTTGATCTTGGTCCCTATAAAGTCGTTATTTGGAATTTCACCCTCAGTGATAATTTTCCAATAACACTTTTGGCACCATCTGTGGGAAAATTATCCCAACCATTGTTCGAAATAGTCTATTTTCAGCTAGTGATATTTAGTATGAGACTCCGATCCTCCCAGGGTCATCCCGAGCCATTAGGACTCCAGTCCCTCGCTTCCACTGAAAGAGCCCAGAGGCGGGGTAAGGGCACCAGGAATGAGAATCCTCCACCAGTCCCCCCACCAGTTACAGGCCCTATCCCTCAAGAACCCGCTAGGCCGGAAGTCGATCGAGGTGTCTTAGAACAGCACGCTGTAGCATATGTAGAAGCTATCCGATTCCGGATGATTGCTCAAGGGATCCTCTTTGAAGCAGCCGGGATCCCAGGGGATGCTGGTCGAAGTGTCCGGGTACCAATTTTTGATAGATTGGGTCCACCTCTCCCAGTCCGACAGGTGAAACTCAGACCCAGACTAGTGAAGTCCGCAATTGAGGTTCCTCATAGGAGGGTTCAGTCCCCACCAAAACTAAGGGCAAAGGAGAGAGATCCACATCCTGATTCGGAAGGACGCGCCAAATCCAGAAGGAGCTCCAAGGAAAAGCAACAGTGAGCTAAGCGAAAGAAGGTAATCTTTGATTCAGAATCTTCGGATGAAGAGGTTTCAGTAGCCCGATCCGGAACCAAAAAATCTCAATGCCTGGAGGATCAGATGACAAGGATGGCGAAGGAGTTGGAGCAGTTAAAGAAGGGAAAACATCAAGGAATCCAGAAGAACCCCTTGGGCGAGATGAATGCATCTTTCTCCAAAAGAGTCAGAGAGGCAGGGTTACCCCCCAAATTCAGGATGCCTTCAGAGAAGTATTCCGGGACAGAAGACCCCGTCAGCCACTTGGAAAGCTTTGTCCACCAAATGAAGGTTCAAAGTGCAACCAGGCTAGCCATGTGCAGAATGTTCCCATCAACCCTGACTGATTGTGCCAAGACATGGTTCAAAAAGTTACCACCAGGTAGTGTCGATTCTTTTTCTAAACTCACCAAAGCTTTCTGTGCACAGTTTCAGGGGATCAAGCCCCGTCCTAAGGATCCCATCTTGCTGCAATACGTGGTCCAAGAGCGGGGTGAAACTCTGAGATCTTATGTGGAGAAATTCCATAACAAGGTCGTCTAAATGGATGTATTCAACGAGAAGGAAACTCTAGCCAACTTCTGGAGGAACTTATGGGCTGGCAGACTATTTTGGTCTTTTGCCAAGCATCCTCCAGAGACATACCAGGAAGCCTACAACCGGGCTCTGGAACATGTGGACATTGATGAACAACTCCGGATTAAAATCGAGCACGATGAAGCCCGATTAGCACCACGCCATAAGAAGGAAGCTCCGAAGCCCGCACCCACTAGGAAGTTCCATAATCAACCTTCGAATCGGTCTACTTACAAGCCGCCTCATATTCCTTCGTACCAAGAAAGGTATCCGATCAGGAGATCACCTCCTAGAGAGATTCCCCTGAAAGAAGTATCCAAGGTGGCAAGAGAGGAAGAAAGGTATAATCACTACACCCCTCTCAATGCTTCACGAGAAAATATTTATCTCGCCATTCAAGATAAGGGCCTACTCAGAAAACCAGGTCCCACGAAAATCCCGGTTGACAGGAGGAATCAATACAAATATTGTGACTTCCACGAGGATATCGGGCACAACACCTCAGAGTGCTACAGCCTCTGCAATTAGATTGAAGGACTGGTAAGAGGAGGTCTTTTAACTGAATTTTTGCAGCAGGTACGGAATAGCATCAAAGAAGGGAAACAGGTTCAAAGCGGGATGCAGGAGACAGCAGAAAGAAAGAGAGATGGGGAGAAGGATCTGATGCAGCAGATCCAGGTGAGATCCACACCATCAGTGGAGGCCCTACCTTAGTTGGAACCTCCAATAATTCGAGGAAGAATCACGTAAGGAAGATTCCCAGGTTTAATACTGACCATGAGATACTCAAAGTCAGTAGTGGATCCCGGGATCTATCCCGCTCCACCAAAATCATCTTCACTGAGGAGGACGTCTACAATACAGTTCAGCCACATGATGATCCCATGGTGATTACAGTACAGATCACCAACTGCCTGGTACACCGCGTCCTGATCGATACAGGGAGTAGCGTTGATATTCTATTCAAGGGGGCTCATGAGCAGCTCAATCTGAAAAACTCTTACTACAACAGTTGCACCTCCCTTTTGTATGGGTTCACAGGGGACTCCATAATGCCAATGGGGACAAAGATTCTGCCAGTAATAGTCGGAGAGGCTCTTCTTCAAAAGAACATAATGACGGAATTCATTGTAGTAGACACCCCGTCTGCATACAATGCAATCTTAGGAAGGCCTTTCCTGTCAGGGATTAGAGGAGTGTTGTCCATCTATCACAATGTGTTGAAGTTTCCAGTGGGATCAGGAGTAGGAGAAGTAAGGGGGGACCAGCAGGCAGCCCGTAATTGTTATGCGGTGTCCACCAACCCCGCTGCATTAGCCAAACAATGAGCACATGTGACCAGTGACCCAAATCAGGGAGCATCAGAGCGTGATCAGTATGTCTTGGAAGAAGAGGAGGTACCAGACATAATCGTGGAAGAGCCAGAAGAAGAAGAGCGTGGTTGGACCGGTGGGCTCCCCGTAGACCAGTTGGAGGAGATCCTGATCAGGGGCAAAGATTCGACAAAGACAGTAAAAGTTGGAGGGGGTCTAGACCCCGAAATCAAGAAGGATTTGGTAGAACTTCTCAGAGAGTACAACGACATCTTTGCATGGAGCCATAAGGAGATGCCTGGCATTCCTCTTAGCCTGGCTACCTACAGGTTGGCAGTGGATGCAACTTTCAAACAAGTTAAGCAAAAAAGAAGACACTTCAAAGCCGAACGGAACGCCACAGTCCAAGAAAAGGTTGACAAGCTCATGAAGGTCGGATTCATCAGGGAATCCCGGTACCCTGAGTGGATCGCCAACGTGGTTATGGTAACCAAGTCCAATGGGAAATGGCGAATAGGTGTAGATTACACCGATCTTAGCCGGGCTTGTCCCAAGGATAGTTTCCCTCTACCTAAGATAGACCAGCTCATTGACTCCACTGCAGGAAACAAGCTCCTAAGCTTCATGGATGCTTTCTCGGGGTACAATCAAATTATGATGCATCCTTCAGATCAGGACAAGACTAGCTTCATCACAGGCCTCTACTGCTATAAGGTAATGCCATTCGAACTCAAAAATGCAGGTGCCACCTACCAGCGTATGGTGAACAAACTATTCAAGGAGCAGATAGGAAGATCCATGGAGGTTTACATAGATGACATGATCACAAAATCTCCAGAAGCAAGACAACATACAGGGGACTTACGCCAGACCTTCCAGGTAATAAGGTAGAACCAGATGAGGTTGATCCCCGCTAAGTGTGCATTTGGGGTAGCAGCAGACAAATTCTTAGGATTCATGGTGCATGAAAAGGGAATCGAGGCTAATCCCGAGAAGATCAAAGCCATCCTAGACCTCGAGTCCCTTACAACTCTCAAGCAGGCACAAGGATTGACCGGATGGATAGCAGCCCTGAACCGGTTCATATCTCACTCCATGGATAAGTTTCTCCCATTTTTCAAGATCATCAAGCAGGGAAAGAAGATGAAGTGGGACAAACAAAGCGAGCAGGCTTTTCAAGGTTTAAAAGAGTACTTGTCAAGTCCGCTATTGTTGGTAAAACCGACCCCGGGTGAAGAACTCCTACTCTATCTAGCAGTTTCTGAAATTGCTACAAGTGGAGCCTTGGTGAAAGAATGCAATGACGGGGTCCAAAGACCAATTTACTATGTGAGCCGGGCTTTCACTAAGTCTGAGAAAAACTACACCCTCTTGGAGAAGCTCGTCTACGCCTTGGTAACTACATCTACGCCTTGGTAACTACATCCCGAAAGCTCCGGCCTTATTTTCAAGCTCACACCATCGCTGTTGTCACTAATCAACCATTGAGACAATTCCTCTAGAGGCCAGATGTATTGGGCAGATTGGTTCTGTGGGCCCTTGAACTCACCCAGTTCGACATTAGGTACAAAGCAAGGACCATAATCAAAGCCCAAGCCCTGGCTGACTTCATAGTGGAATTCTACACAATTCCGAATCCGGGTCAATCAGTAGGCATGGATCCAGAACAAACCAACCCTGGATGGCCTGAAGACAGCAAGATCTGGGTCCTTTATACGGATGAAACTTCGAACTAGTCGGGATGCGGAGCCGGGGTCATCGTAATTGACCCCGAAGGGGTAGAGTGCAGTCATTGTTTCAGGTTTGAATTCAGAGCCACCAGCAACGAAGCAGAATACAAAGCTCTATTGGTAGGAATGAGAGTAGCAGGGGCTCTGGGGGCTGAGTACCTTCTGGTCAAGAGTGACTCTTAATTAGTGGTCAGTCAGGTGACAGGGTTTACCAAGCAAAAGGCTACAACATGGTGGCCTATCTGACTAAAGTTCAGGAAGCTATGAAGAAGTTTGAGGGTGTAAGGATAGAACAAATACCCAGAGAAAGGAACCATCGCGCAGATGTCCTGGCTAAGATTGCCATAGGAGAAAGACATGCTTTACCAAAAGGAGTACCCCTCCAGTTGGTTCCCTTCTCCAGCATAGCTAATGAGGCAAAGGTCCTTCCCGTGAGCCGTCCCCCATGTTGGATGGATCCAATAGTAGATTATCTCCAAAGTGATACTCTCCCTACAGATCTGGATCAAGCCCGCTGGCTCAAGAGGATAGCTACTCGATACTGCATAGTAGAAGGGTACCTATACTGTAAGGGGAAATCCCTCCCTCTACTCCGATGTCTCCATCCTGACGATGTGCACTGGGCGCTTAACGAGGTGTATTCAGGGGACTGTGGTAACCAAGTATCAGGGGAAACTTTGGCTTACCAGGTAATCAGGATGGGCTACTACTGGTCGATTATACACCAGGATGCAAGGCAGTTTGCGCGATCTTGCGAAACTTGTCAAAAAACAGCAAACCTCCATCATCTCCCGCCAGAAAAGCTCTCATCAATCAGCACTCCTTACCCTTTTGTGATCTGGGGACTAAACCTGATCGGGCCACTTCCCACTGCACCCGACCAAGCCAAACATGCAGTGGTGGCGATAGATTATTTTACTCGGTGGGTAGAAGCCAAGGCCCTCACCCGGATAACTGAAGAAAAAACCACTAACTTTGTTAGGGAAACATTGTCTGCCGATTTGGCACCCCGATGGCCATCATAACTGATTTGGGAAAGCAATTTGACAATGCCAACTTCAGGGAATTCTGTGAGGACCGGAGGATCAATCTTCGTTTTGCATCGGTGGCTCATCCTCAAACCAATGGGCTGGTTGAGGCCACCAACAAGACCATTAAGAAGCTCCTGAAGAAAAAACTCCAACAGAAGAAGGGGTTATGGGTTGCAGAGTTACCCAATGTACTGTGGGCTTACAAAACGACTAGACGGATAGCAACAGGAGAGACCCCCTACTCCCTAGTTTTTGGAACAGAGGCGGTCTTGCCCATTGAGCATAAACTCATATATTTTCGGGTCCAAAATTATGAACCGAAGACAATGAGGCTAAGTTAAGAGCTAGCTTGGACCTACTGGAGGAAAGACAAAGCAGGGTCCCAGAAAAGGTGGCTGTGTGTCAGAGCAAGATAGCCCGACACTTCAACAAAAAAGTGAGGATCCAAAATTTCAAAGAAGGAGACTTGGTTCTTAGGAAGCTAACCCAGAACACACGAAGAAGGTCTGACGGGGTGCTAGCCCCTAACTGGGAGGGTCCATACTTTGTTAAGGCATTACTTCGCGGTGGTGCTTACAAACTGGAAGATATGGAGGGATACCCTGTGGATCATACATGTAATGCTGATCATCTCAGGAAATTCTACCCTTAGAAATTTAATTCATATCGGCGGGAATTTTTACCCCGATTCCATATTGTACTGGTTGGAAAATTCAATAAAAGCAATTTCTTCTCTCAAATGACTCTCATGTGTTCGGTGTTCAATATTTCCTACTAGATCCTACAGTATCTCCTACAGAATGTTTGTACTTCGCCATCAATGATTCGCCATTTCAAGACCAGAAAATTGTAGGGAAAAATATACGTACCCGCAGTGGAAGCGAGACCAAAAAAAATAGTTTAGTGGCTTTTAAAATTTTTCCAATTATGAACCTTAAACCCTTTTGATTAATCAAACATATATATATAAGAAAGTAATAAAATATATTAATACCTCTTGTAGCGTGATCCGATTGACTTGCGTCGATGGTAATCCGCAAGATCTTCAATCCTAGCACGAACGTGGATCACCTAGGAGCGTGGTCTCCCTTTCTTTGAATTGCAAACCTGTGATTGGATTCAACAAACTTTTCTTGATCCGTTAGTCCCAAAAACAATCTAAAAGAACCTAAGATTATTCCGGTCACTTTTGAGTTCTCAATCTAATGATCGAAACTCGCGTGAACCTTAATCGATATAGTATTCACAAGCTCATAGATGAATAAGCAACTAGAATACAATCAAAGAATAGTCTATGTTCTTTTTGTTCTTAGTAGAATAATAGATTTCTAGCTATGAGTTTAGAAGAAGAAGAAGAAGAAAAATTCTGCACATTAGCACTAGGAGGTGGCCAAAATCTATATGTGGATATATATATGGCCCAAATTTTTCTCCTTTCTTTTTTAGCTTTAGGGTTGGCCGAATTCTCTTCCTTGATGCATTAGGGTTGCCGCAATTTCCAAAACAAGTTAACTGGTTTGAATTGCACCCTAATTCCTATTTAGAAAAGATTTCCCAAACCTAATCAAACTCATAAATCTTTTATTCTCATATTTGACTAAAATAAAAAGACTTCCTGTTTGAATAAATAAAACTAATTATTTATTTCCTTGTCAAACAAGTCTTTCTATTTAATTATACTACTACCAATAGTATACCTTTAGGAAATATATTTCCTAATGAGAAAAGATTTGTATCTTAATTAAATAATTAATTAATGAATTAATTAATTCTTATTTAATTAAATAATGAAAACAAAATAATATTTTAGGTTATTATTTAACCTTGCCGCCCCATATTAGTAATGGGCCAAATATTATTTTTCCTATTTCATTTAATCCATAGGACTTTAATTAAAAAGCTCACATGTGAACTAGACCCAATCTTACTAAAAGAAACAAGCCCATATGTCATCCATTAATATATAAATATAATTGTGCAGCCCATTACATAAATAATGTGCAAATTATATTCTTAATATATTAAATTGCAATTCTAGATGGACCCTAAATTGGTCCGGTAGAATATATCAAGTGATCCATGCAAGTCCGTGTGGATTGGGGATCTTGGCGGGCTATCTAAATTTAAGCTCCAATAGACATAACCTAATCACAATCAACTAATGATTCACTTAGGTCCGATCCATTAATTTTAGCTCATTCCACTAAAGAGCTAAAATTGAACTCTTAAATAAAGACAGAAAAGGAAGATGCTTCCTCATTCATACCCTAGACAATCATATTGGAGATAGTGTATCCTCGTGATTAATATCAGTAATCGCCAAGAGTTCATAGACCGCCTATAACTCTCCAAGTTACCATATTTATTCATATGACCACATTTTGAACTTGGATATTTTGACTTGTCCAGAAGCCATGTTTTCAATAGACACTATTGAAAACTCAACGTTGAGATTTAATATCCAATTACCTCAAAACATCCATATGATGATATTATACTCTCATTTAATAAATGGAGCCACGATGTCCATATCTATAAATGAAGTCCTCTATCGATTAACAAATGAATATCACCAAACTATCGAGGATAGACTATGCGATATAATCGTACTCATTGATAGCTCAAATGATATCACCTGCAACCATAAGTCCATCATTTATCTCAGGATTAAGATAGATTCTCCGATTGTCCTGATAATGAAATTACTTTTATCTACTGACGGTTATAGATAAAGTATTTCATTTTGATCCTGTTCAATGCACCCAGTGCACTAGATCCTTTTGCTCGAAGACACTCCGATGATTTTAGACTCATCATATCTCATTTGATCCCACTCAAATGCTAGCAAAAGAATTCTACAACTTTAACAAGATAAAGGTGCCCAACCTTTAACTTAAGTTGTGAACGATATTCAAGACTAACTAAAGAATTGTGTCTACCACATACATATCCAGATGTATGAACAATTCTTCTTTTCTCATAGTCTTTAGACCTTATGATTATTTACTTTAACAATTATTAAACTATAAATGCTATAAGATTTGTTTAAACCAGAAATCACTTTATTAATATGAATAAGATTGTTAATTACACTATTACACTCTTGCTATTGAGCATAATCCTAACAAAAATAGCCTTAGGGCGCTCCTGTTGCCTTGGTCGGGGAATACCCTCCTCCAAGAAGCCTGGTGCTAAAGTGGCCTTAGTTGCCTATCAGGACAGACTTATAGTAAGATCGGGATGACTCAAGGTACCTGGTTCCTTACTTCGCCATTTCAAGACCAGGAAATAGCCTTAGGGCGCTCTTGCAGCCTTGGTCGGGGAATACCCTCCTCCAAGAAGCCTAGTGCTAAAGTAGCCTTAGTTGCTTACCAGGACAGACTTATAGTAAGATCAGGATGCCTCAGGGTACCTGGTTCCTTACTTCGCCATTTCAAGACCAAGAAATAGCCTTAGGTCGCTCCTGCTGCCTTGGTCGGGGAATACCCTCATCCAAGAAGCCTAGTGCTAAAGTGGCCTTAGTTGCCTACCAGGACAGACTTATAGTAAGATCGGGATGCCTCAGGGTACTTGGTTCCTTACTTAGCCATTTCAAGACCAGGAAATAGCCTTAGGGCGCTCCTGCTGCCTTGGTCGGGGAATACCCTCCTCCAAGAAGCCTGGTGCTAAAGTGGCCTTAGTTACCTACTAGGACAGACTTACAGCAAGATCGGGATATTTTGACAGGGTACCTGGTTCCTTACTCCATTTTGTCTCCTAGAAGGCCGACAGTTAAGAGAGATTGAGGAGTTCATCAAATCAGACTCTAATAAGTATCAGGCTACCTCGACAGGATACTCGATACTTCAAGTTAATATACGTTCGTGAGAGTCTAATTAAAAAGGACATGATAAGTACCAAAATCCCACCAGTCTTGCGATTTCAGGATATGAAGGATATGCCAAACATTCTGAGATTTGTCATAGTTCAAGTTACTCATCGGGGTCCAGTTACTCATCAGGAGTCCAGTTACTCATCAGAAGTCTAGTTACTAACAAGTTTATATGTATTGGAAAGTTTTCTAAGTACAGAAGTAAGCAAAACACAAGTATGAATTACGTAACTAAAATTGTTAAATTAATAAAGTGGGGTGCCCAGCTTCCAAGTCGGGCTACAAAGCAAAAGAGTAAGACTCATATATATATATATAAAAGTCAAATCAGACTTCCAGAAAGTCAGGTCATTCTTCCTTCTCCTCATCTGGCTGCTTCCACCCTTGTACTAGCAGTTTCGGCGTCATCCAGGGTCCCTTCAACAGCCGGAACTTGAGATCTAGCTAGATCTTCCTCTTGAATAGCAGTGCCCTCCTCCATAACGGCAGACTCAATCTGGGTCCCTTCAATTACAGGGACCCCGGATCCAGCTAGCTCCTCATCTTCCTTCACCAAGACCACTCTTGAGGTAGTCACAGGGTCCACTACTTGATCTTCTTGGATGTGAGGATCCTGGACTACTCCCTCAACTATTCCAGCCCCTTGATTAGTTTGAGCCCCATCTTGTGTAGGAGCTTCTGCTTCTTGATCTCCACCTGCTAACTGGGTAGCCTTTGCCATTATCTGATCCCGGTCCTAGTTCAAGGCCGTCTGAAGGTCAAAGGGAGGGGGCAAAGCAGTGGCCACCTCATATCTGGCTGTGAAGTAACCATCCTTAAATGTTGGGCCCTCTTGGGCCTTTAAGCCTGCTATGGTCTCCCACAAGAGTTGGTTCTCGCTTTGCATCAACTTCTTCTCTCTCTTCACACAATCCCTCTCCTCTCGACAGCGCAGGGACCTGATAGTTTCAGTATCCAGGCTGCGCTCAATGCGTCTCAGAGCCACCAAGGGTTCCTGCCTCCCCTCTTCAGAGTCCTTGGCTTCTTGGAGCAGAGGAGCTACACTCTGCTGGGTCTGGATCAGTTCCTGTTAAGTATCTTTTAGTCTGGCTTATACCCCGATGTAAGCCTCCCTCAAGGTCAGCAGCTGCTTCTCTATAGCTAAAGCAAACTTGAAGCCCTACAAAAAGAAGAGAAACTTAGTATTTGTCAGAAGGAAGAAAGAATAGTAAGAGAGAAAGAAGAATTTTACCTCAGCCAAAACATATGCTCCCTAAGCAACCAGGATGTCAGTAGGAAGCTTGACCATATTCATCAAGCCTCCACCAGGGCAGGAGGCCACGAATCGGGATACCATTTCATCAAGGGTGGCACCCTCTGACCCCGGTCCAGAGGGAACATCAACAGGAGGGGTAGAAAGGAAGGCAGCTTCTTCTCTATCCGCACTTCTGACACGGTCTTTGGAGGATGCTGCTGAGAAAGGAGCAACAGGTAATTTCTTGGAAGTAGGAGGAACAACATCCTGGCTTTTCTTCTGTGTTGGTTTCCCAGATTCCTGAGCTTTAGCTGCTCGAGCAAGCATCCCCTTGATCTTTGAACGTGAATGGGGAGAAGTAGAAAGACGAGCAGGAGTCTTGGTCCTAGACCCCGCTGGAGCAAGAGAGGAAGTAGTAACACCAGCCATTGTTCTTGATAGAGCAGGAGGAAGGATGGGGTCAGTTCCAGTTTGGATGGACGCCGACAAGACTCTGGCAGTAGTCAAAGGAGAAGGAACAGGAGAGGTATGAATCGGTAGAGTCAGATCCCCCGTCCCAGAGGAAGATGGTGACCCCGCTGCCATCGGGGCTGCAGACACTACAAAAAAGAAAGAAAGCATAATGAGAACAAGCAAAAGGGAAACATATGAAAGAAATAGGGGAATCAGATGCAGTCACTTACCAGGAAGGGCAACAGAAATCCTCAAGTACCGCTCCAGGCAGGCTCCCTCAAAGGGATCTAGAGTGGGATACTGCATGTTGGTGTACCCCCTCTTCATGATCCTTGTAAGAATGTCCCGGGACTCAGGAGCTAGCACCCCCTTCGCCCACTTGTCCCTTGCTGAAAATTGTGTAGGGACGGGGTATTCATACCCCCCAATAAAGGCAGTGCTCCCCCACTCGCTTTCCACCACGAATCATTCTTCCTTCCAGGGCGCGGCGTACTTCACATTTTCCCCTGGAACAATAAACTTCATGTCATTCGATACCCTCAGGTAAAACTGACCTCGGGGCACCATATTGGTGATGTTAAAAAGGAAGCGGAACTCGTCCAACCCTGGCTCCCGCTCGATGCGATCTTTCTCGCACTGCTCCTTCCAGAGCACCAAGAACCCCGTCAAGTGCTTCCAGAACCCCCGCGAGATCTAGAGGGGGGCTAACTCCAGTGCGACAAGGGCCCGGTGAAGTGTTGGGTGCAATGGCAGCCGGACTCCACATTCAAAGGCCGCCTTGTGGATCAACAGGCGATCTTGAGGCGGGGTGTATACGTCGTAACCCCGATGAGGAAGAGAGAGAGAGTGATGTTATCTGGAATCTTGTACTCCTCCCTCAGCTTGGCCAGAGAATCCAGGGTGCATACGGAGTTGGGGACTATCCTCCCATCATGAAAAAAGGCGAAAGAGCCGGCCTGGACCCCGACTAGTGAAATGCTTCCTTCATCGCCTCCGTCGCCACCTCCGACCCTTGCCGCATCCACCTCGTCATGGATAATAACAGGGTCTTCCGGTTGATTGTGGAAACCCGACCCAATTCGGGGGTTTCTGGTAGAGCGACGACGCTGGGCCCGTGGGGTATCATCAGCAACCCCGTCCCCCTTTCGATCCTACTTCCTCCTCTTCGAGGTCAAGGAATCCTCTGCCACATCAACCTTCTCCGTGTTGAAGAGGGCATCAATACTGTCAGACTGATGCGGAGAGACGGGGTCGGGATGAGTAGAGGTCGCCATCGCAGAAGGGTTTTGCTCAGTGGCAATTTCTTGAGAAGTAGGGAGTTGGGAAGGAGAAGCCATTGAAGAATATAGAAGAAATTTTGAGGATTGCTAAGTAAAGAAGAAAGAAAGAAAGTAGAGCAGTTGGGTTTCGTTCTCTTTTTTAATTTTGAAAGTTTGAAAGTGATAAACAAAGCACCAGTGAAGCATGTCTATTTATAGAAGAGGGGTGGCTGTTTCACACTTGAAAATCGGAATTGGTGACAGGTAGAATGGGTTAGAGGCGTTTTCCGCATTAATCGCGCAAAAACGGCTCTTTTTGAAAATGAGGAAACCAATCATCGATCGACATGCAATCAGTATTAACGCATCAAATAAAGATTTCCTCCTCCTAGGTGAAGAACTAGTCAGACAAGGAAATAAGCAAATAAGGCAGAAAATCCTTCAAGTATAGACAGGATCCTGACTCCGACCCGGACAAGGTATCAGTGTCCAAGTCAGGGGGGACTTCTGTTAACCACCAAAATTGGTAAAGGACTAAGGAAGAATTTTCCACCTCAACACAAGAAGAATATAGGAGTACAGACACCATCCTGCTACCTCGACAAAGGCGGACTCCGACTGATTCGAGTGCACACCCCCTCCAGCGGGGTCCGACCCAGTTTTCCGCCCAGCTTTTTAAGGATCCTGTCAGCATCTCGATCCATAAGCAACGTCCCGAGCCAGAGTACTCATTTAGAACCTGCAGTGGGATCTAACCCCGTCATACCCTGGTCTCCTATAAACCCCGTTGCACCCCGACACGGAGTTCCACTGAGTATCCCGCTATAATACCAGCTAGACATCCCCCTACTCCATCAGCTAGATGCCTACTGGCTTGCACTTTCTGATATAGCTAGCCCGCCAAACAGGAAGATACCAGGCAGCAAGATTCTCATACCAGAAACTAAAAGCTCCATGAAAGACCCATTAAAATGCTGCCGTACAGAGGAGATATACTCCTTCCCGCCAGAGAATCCTATTTTGAGCAAGTCAACACAGTAAGAATCCTACTGGGAAGG
The DNA here is from genome assembly GCA_954870605.1 of Acer campestre. Classification (NCBI taxonomy): domain Eukaryota; kingdom Viridiplantae; phylum Streptophyta; class Magnoliopsida; order Sapindales; family Sapindaceae; genus Acer; species Acer campestre. Next base: position 25,791,381 of record OX940800.1, on the reverse strand, counting down.
GAACAATTTGATCATGAGATTGACTCCTCTTAGGAAGGAAAGACTGGATTCTACACGTAAAGCTCTGAGATTATCTCCTAGAAAGAAAAGGATCCTGCATTGGCCAAACCCTAGACCGAAATTATAGGAGTGCATTGGTTATTTGGAGTGAAGTGTCTAGGTTCAAAATATTGGATTTCAATGATTTAAATATTTTTCAAAACTGACCTTTGTATGGTCTTGTGACCATAACGTTTTACACAAAGTTTCAAATTGAGTTTTATAAAATTTTGGACAAACTAGACATCGATACCTTTCCAACAGTATATTATTCATAATATTTCATGACCGTTTGAACTGGTTTTGAAATCTCCAAAGTGACCATCAAAATAGGGCAACTATGTTGTTGTCCGTTTCTGACCTTTGGTCACTCAATTGACCATAACTGTTTCTACAGACATTGAAATATCATTCTGTAAAAACGAGTAGAAAGTAAATATCCATACCTTTCCAAAAATATATTATACGAAAGGTTTTGATGTTATTTGGTTATGTTTTGGAGCACTCGAATCTTGAGCTACTGCACTGACGCGTGTACCGCGGAAATGCCCATAGTTTTTCTATTTCTTCCAAAACGAAATAGTTTCACTTGGGCACTATAAATACATATCTTTCTCATCATTTTGAGGGGAGATCCACAAAATGAAACCCTAGAGAGAGAGGCTCCATATTCTTGAGAGAGAAAGCACCAAGATTGCTTCTTTAACTCTCTAAACCCAAAACCCATCTCCATCTCGCATCAGTCAACATCATTTGAGCATGGGTCTTCTTCAACACACATGGTATGATTTGTTGAACACTAATCTCATCTAATTTTAGTGTTTTACTTATCAATTTTATCTCTTATATTACTTGTATGTGTTTAGATTAATTTCTACATACATGATTGAGATTAGGCTACGGGTAGTGGTAGCAGGATATTGGCCGGGATTAGGCTATCAAACCGAGATTAGGTTGTGTACGTTATCACAATTACTGGATTCGAGGTTCGAGTGTGGCGCACTTACCAGCCCATGGTTTTTCCAGTGAGGGTTTCCATATAAATATCAAGTGTTATTTAAATTCCGCACATATTACACTTGTTATATATATTGACTAGTTTGAGGCATTTTCGTAATCTTGATTTAATGCGAAAATTGGGTAAAATTTGTTAAAATCTATTCACCCCCCTTTAGATTAATATTAGAACACACCGTAATTTGTTTCAGTACAACACTTTGAACAGGGCCCAACATTATGATGCATCCTAATACCTAAATGTGACACGACAATAAACAACACAAGATGCAATCATATGGGCAAGCATGAAGAGAGATTAAAGAACATTAATGCACCTAAATAACATACACAACATACAAGATAAACATATATGCATGAGTTGTGTGTGTGTGCAACTACATCTCTTCATCTGCAATTAAGTACTTAGAAATATACCTTTGGAGTGCTTCTTCTCTTGAGGTCTTGAGAGCCTAAGCTACCCTTACATCAAAACCCCAAAATGTGGTTTGTCTACGAAATAAGCTAATCGATAATTGAGACCTTACAAATTTTTCTTTGGTTTTCATTTATAAGAGAGAAATACACAATTCAAAGAAAGAGTATTTTTTTTTTTTTTTGTCCTTGTTATTTCTCTTACACGAGAGATTCAGAGAAAAGAAAAATAGATAAATATTTTTGAATATTATTCCTCTAAAGAATATTGTGAGATAGTCTCTCAATATTTTTTCAGTTGTCTCAAGTGTTGAGCACACAACAAGTACTAAAATTAGAGAATCGAATTTTTCTATTCAATACCGCGTTGGTTCTTTGGTGTTGGAGATTTGGTGTGGAAGAACTTGGTTTGAGGGAATCACGAAGATTCTACAGTGGAGGAACTCGGTTTGAGCAAATCACGGAAAGTCTACAAGGGTAACGATTTCTTTCCCTATTGATTATATCAAATATTAGAATCAATATAATCACAACGATCCGGCTAAAACGCTTTTGTTTCTATATAAAATTTTTAAAACCAGGCCTACCACCCTTCCACTACGTGGATACCGATTTCGATTCCCGGAACCAACAGGGATATGTCTTGTGGAGTGATGTGTTTTGGATATTGACCCCATATGGGGAACTCAAGTAAAGAGAGCAATTGCATACTTGTTGCGTGCAAAAATTTAAAATATTTTATGCTTCTTTATTAATTGCTTGAGTATCTTGGTTGCACATATGTTTATATGTTTTTACTTCAATAAGTGTGAACCATGCTTTGATTGCAATGCACGTCATATTTTTGTTCAAACATGCATTTTTGGACTAGGAGATCCACTTAGGAAGTACTATTTGAATGACCTATAATGATTTCCATGACATGATGATTCTTTAAATGACATGCTAAATATGAAAAGCATGAAATTCAAATGACATGCTCAAATGAAAAAGCATGAATTGATGATTGCATATTCTTAAATGCAAAACAATGTGTGAACAGCTAATAAGACTCAAATGAATAAAGGATCTTCTATCCGTTCAAAGGATTTTAAAATCCAAATGTCTCTATTTCTTTATTTGTCAAACATGGTTACTAACATATGGGTTTCATACTTGGAAAAATCAAATAGGGTGCAAAAAGTCACTCATGCCATGTTTTGCTTATAAAGTTGGATATAGTGCCCCTAAAATTGAATACAATGAAACTTCTATATCCTTGCTTTGATTCATGATGAATGGTGTAATTGGTTTGAATTCTTTAGGAAAACTTTGTCATTTGCTTTGCCAAATACCATTGTATTTTGGACTTGAATGCAACATGTCTTGTATGCAAAGATTTTTAATCACACATTTTCTTAAAAATAAATCTCCTTGTATCTCTCCAATTAATTGAGTTGCATAAAGTACATTATATGATTATGCTAATGACTTGTATGCTACTATCTCTCTTTGCTACAAGTGACCCATTTGGGGGATATTTCTTTGCCCATCTCATGACAAAAAGGGGGAGTAGTATTTGGGTAAGGGAGATTGCTAAATGTAGTAGCAAATTTACATATTGGGGAGTTTACATATTGAGGGGGAGTAACCCGTTGAGGGGGAGCATTGCATTGCACATTCATTGCATGATGTTACATGTTTTCTTTAATGCAAAATTCTTTAATGCAAAGGCTTGTTTTAACTTCACTTGATCACCTCATATACACTTGTTTTGGAAAGTGTAATATTTTTGTTTTGAATGATTGATTATTCTACGAGAGATTAAAGACTTGAAGTTTTATTTTTTATATCTCTTTGTAATGTAGAAAATCATTGTTGACCTTTAGTTTCAATTTTGTTATGAGGATCAATGTGAGTGGTGGTTTTTTCACGAAATAGCCAAAGGGGGAGATTGTAAGTTCCTCAAGTTTGATTGGCTTATTTCGGTGACAAACCACATTTGGGGTTTGATGTAAGGGTAGCTTTAGGCGTATAATTGTCGGTGCTTTGCACAACAAAGGCCCTCTCAAGACCTCAATAGAAGAAGCACACCAAAGGTAAAATTACTTGTGCTTACTAGCAATGAAGAGACTTAGTTTCACACACACAGAACTCATGCTTATCTATACTTGTTTGTATGTTGTGTATTTTATATGTGTGCATTCATGTTCTTGTATCCTCTTCTTGCATGTTTTAATTGATTTCATCTTGTTAGATAAATGCCATAACATTCTTGGCATTAGGGTGCATTCACTTCATCTCACACTTGCACATTGTGTACAAAGTAGGATAACATGGGATTGTCGCCCTTTGATGATGTCACCTTGAGCACAAGGCGATATAGAAACTAATTCCTGAAAATCAATCAGGTATGGCGTCGCCATGAGTGTCGCCCTAAGAACGAATGGCGACAGAAAAGATTATATGGTGTCGTCAAGCATCGTTATAAGTGTCGCCTTGAGAACAAATGATGACATAGAAGAATATATGGTGTCACCATGAGTGTCTCCATGAGAACAAATGGTGACAGAGAAGAATATTTGGTGTCGCCATGAGTGTCACCCTGAGATCAAATGGCGACAAAGAAGAATATATGGTGTTGCCATGAAGTGTTGCCCCAAGAACAATTGGGACACCTATATATTCATTGCTTTCTCTTTAGGTCGTCTTAATGACTCAAAAATCATATTTTTAATTGAGAGCATTTTCAAAGAGAGTTTTTTTATTCAAGAATTCATCTTTGATCATCTTTGATCACTCAAATCATTTCCATGTTCATCAATCATTCTCTAGCATCATCTAAGATCATCTAGGATGCATTTTTACATGGGTCTTCATCAACACACATGCTATGGTAAGTTGAACACTAATTTCATCTAATCTTAGTGTTTTTACTTAGCTATTTATCTCATTGATAACTTGTATGCTCTTAGATTAATTTCTAATTACAGGATTGAGATTATGTGTTGAATGTTTGAGTGTTGTATTGTGATAGCTATACCTACGATTGCCATATCATATATAGCTATGCTTTATGCCATGACATATAGCCATTGATATCTAGGATTGATTTGATTGTTGTAAGTTCCTTATTTTTGATTTGCTTATTTTATGACAAACCACATTGGGATTGGTATGTAACGGGTAGCTTAGGCTATTGTGTTTGGGAAGCTTCCAAACTTCCCAATGTGACTTCAAGATCAAGAGCTTTAAAAGGTATAACACTTGACCTTGATTCTTGAAGAGTTTAGGTGCACACACTCACACTTCGTGCATGCTTTGTCCATCTTACATTTATGTTCCAATTGTTTATATTGTGTGCATCCTTTACACCTATCACACTTGCACTTCATTGTTAGATCTAAGTGTGGTTTAGTGTGATGCAGTTCGTTTCCATTTGATTGATCGGAAATGTTTGCGCATGCACGATGGTGTGCTTGTCTTAGTGCGACGAGTGACCACTTGAGAAGATCCCATTCTTCTATTGGTCTTGGATTACATGCTTTTCACTTGTTGGTTGAAAATTGCATGTCCTTTCCTAGAGGCTTGAATTTTGCCTCCGATCGTGGCCCTGACTGCTCTGGGTTTTGATCAAGCCAAAATTGGTATGATTTTGGCCCTCATTTTCGACTATTTTTGCTTGATTCTTAGGCATTTCCCCGTGCTTAATGGTGTTAAATTGAGTGTTTCAAGTTTTATCAGGTTTCAAGAGCAATTGGGATGAAGTTGAGGACTTGTGTGCAAAAAGGCTCACAAATGGGAAGAAACAGGGCACTTTCGCTATTTAGGCAAGAGGAGGTCGCCACATGGTCGCCATGGCGACAGAGGATTATTCAAAGCTTCAGAAGGTCGCCACTTGGTCGCCACTTGGTCGCCATTGTTAGGATTATGCTCAATAGCAAGAGTGTAATATTATAATTAACAATCTTTTTCATATTAATAAAGTGATTTCTGGTTTAAACAAATCTTATAGCATTTATAGTTTAGTTTAATAATTGTCAAAGTAAATAATCATAAGGTCTAAAGACTATGAGAAAAGAAGAATTGTTCGTACATCTGGATATGTATGTGGTAGACACAATTCTTTAGTTAGTCTTGAATATTGTTCACAACTTAAGTTAAAGGTTGGGCACCTTTATCTTGTTAAAGTTGTAGAATTCTTTTGCTAGCATTTGAGTGGGATCAAATGAGATATGATGAGTCTAAAATCATCGGAGTGTCTTCGAGCAAAAGAATCTAGTGAACTGGGTGCATTGAACTGGATCACAATGAAATACTTTATCTATAACCGTCAGTAGATAAAAGTAATTTCATTATCAGGACAATCGGAGAGTCTATCTTAATCCTGAGATAAATGATGGACTTATGGTTGCAAGTGATATCATTTGAGTTATCAATGAGTACGATTATATCACATAGTCTATCCTCGATAATTTGGTGATATTCATTTGTTAATCGATAGAGGACTTCATTTATAGATATGGACATCGTGGCTCCATTTATCAAATGAGAGTATAATATCATCATATGGATGTTTTGAGGTAATTGGATATTAAATCTCAACGTTGAGTTTTCAATAGTGTCTATTGAAAACATGGCTTCTGGACAAGTCAAAATATCCAAGTTCAAAACGTGGTCATATGAGTAAATATGGTAACTTGGAGAGTTATAGGCGGTCTATGAACTCTTGGCGATTACTGATATTAATCACGAGGATACACTATCTCCAATATGATTGTCTAGGGTATGAATGAGGAAACATCTTCCTTTTCTGTCTTTATTTAAGAGTTCAATTTTAGCTCTTTAGTGGAATGAGTTAAAATTAATGGATCGGACCTAAGTGAATCATTTGTTGGTTGTGATTAGGTTATGTCTATTGAAGCTTAAATTTAGATAGCCCGCCAAGATCCCCAATCGACACGGACTTGCATGGATCACTTGATATATTCTACCGGACCAATTTAGGGTCCATCTAGAATTGCATTTAATATATTAAGAATATAATTTGCACATTATTTATGTAATGGGCTGCTCAATTATATTTATCTATTAATGGATGACATGTGGGCTTGTTTCTTTTAGTAAGAATGGGTCTAGTTCACATGTGGGCTTTTTCATTAAAGTCCTATGGATTAAATGAAATAAGAAAATAATATTTGGCCAAGATTTTTATATGGGGCGGCAAGGTGATTAATTAACCTTAAATATTATTTTGTTTTCATTTTTTAATTAAATAAGAATTAATTAATTTATTAATTAATTGTTTAATTAAGAAACAAATCTTTTCTGATTAGGAAATATGATTCCTATTGGTATACTATTGGTAGTAGTATACTTAAATTGAAAGACTTGTTTGACAAGGAAATAAATAAATAATTTTATTTATTTAATCAAATAAGGAGTCTTTTTATTTTAGTCAAATAAAAGATTTATGAGTTTGATTAGGGTTTGGAAGTCTTAAACAAAATAGGAATTAGGGTGCAATACAAACTCCTTTTTGTTTGAGGATTGCGGCAACCCTAACCCCTTTTTTGGCTAGAGAATTCGGCCACCCTAGTTAAAAAGAAGAAAGAAATTTTGCCACATATATAAGTGGTCTTATAATTTTCGGCCATTAGGGTTTGGTGGTGCAGAATTTTATTTTCTTCTTCTTCTCAACTCATAGATAGAGAGCTTTTATTCTACTAAAACAAAAAGGAGACATAGATTATTCTTTGATGGTATACTATTTGCTTATTCATCAATAGGCTTGTGTATACTACATCGATCAAGGTTCACGCGAGTTTCGATCACAAGATTGAGAACTCAAAAGTGACCAGAATAATCTTAGGTTTCTTTTGATTGTTTTTGTGACTAACGAATAAGAGAAAAGTTTGTTTTATCCAATCACAGGCTTGCAATTCAAAGAAAAGGGAGACCACGCTCCTAGGTGATCCACGTTCGTGCTAGGATTGAAGATCTTGCGGATTACCATCGACGTAAGTCAATCGGATCACGCGACAAAATGTATTCTTCTTTTGTTATATATTATATATCTTTAATTGATTAAAAGGGTTTAAGGTTCATAAAAGGAAAAATTTTAAAAGCTACTAAAACCTATTTTTTTTAGTCTCGCTTCCGCTGCGTGTACTTTACGGTATATTTTTCCCTACAGCCATGGCGACAGAAGGTTGCAAAAATGTATCAGGTGGGTCGCCATTTGCAAGTGTGGGTCGCTAATTTGGGGGTCGCCATAGCGACCCACCCTTGCAAATGGCGACCTCATCACGAATTGCTCATGATCGCCACTTGCTATATGGCGAAAAAGATGATGTTTATGGCGACCTTTGCATCTAACCGTTTTACGCACCAGGGTCGCCATAGCGACAAAATGGCGAACTTTGTGCCACATTAGCGAATCAAGCAGTTATCAGTACATGTCCAAGAGTGAGTATATATATATAGTGGCCTTTCATCTTTAGAAACGACACCCTATCTTAGAGAGCACGAAAATCCTCTCATTGAGATCTATATTCCTCATCCATGGCTCATCATTCCTCATCCTCCATTTCTCTACTTGTACTCATCTAATTCCATCAAAACCTCAACACCAAACCTTGACTACTTCCCTAAATCATTCCTCTCCTGCCATTTCTCCACCCAAATTCCTTTGTCACTCTCCACTAAACATCCACACTTCAAGACACATCCTCTACTTCTATTCTTTGCATTTATGAGCATAAAGGAAAAGAAGGATCAAGTTTAAAGAAGGAGGCCCAAAGGTGATTTCCTTACTATTTACTTCTTTTCATTTATTGCTAATATGTGTAACTAAACCCCTAATCTATGGGATAGATTTGAGGATCATTTGGTTGTGGGTATTAGTCTTAGCTTTGTAATGAATCTCTTATGTGTTCTATTCAATCAAATCATTAGATTCTATTCATTATGTGATTGACTTGTATATCCACTTGTTAATTGCAATCTTGATTAGAGTAATATGTTATATATTCATATATGGATTGACACTCCTTGTGTGATTAAGAACCCATTGAATAGGATAGATTAGTGGTGGGTATATCAACCCTAATAATCTAAGCCTTTAGTGGTTAACATAGAGAGATTGGTACATTAAAGTGGCTATAAGGCATTACCCACACTCAATTGCTAATCAATCTATTCCCTAGCTATCATATTAATTGTTTTCATCATTATTCGTATCAAGGTTGTTGGGTATTCTATTTTTCATATCACTTTTGCATTTTCAATTTAGTAGTTAGCATTGGTGGTTTTTGAAACCACACATCTATCAAATATCATGAATTATTTTACTTGTCTAAGATTAGTCAATCTATATAATTAGCACTCCATATCCATGTGGAACGAACTTGCTTACCATTTGCTATAAAATCACACTTTAAAGGATTTAAGTGGCTTAAAAGGGTTTTCAAAGATCAAACAAAATTATATCATTTTTGTGAGTGCATGACGGCTCATCAGGTTTCAGCAACAGTTCTGATAGCGTTTTATGTCTAGCCTGCACCGCTCTGCCAACCGCTCTCATTACTGTTACTGGTTTCCGCAGCACTTCTTTTGGCAGTGTGTACCATTGCCATGACCACTATGACTTTCACAGTGGTACCAGCAGCAGTCGACAGTTGGTTCATTTTTTAAAACGACGACCTTTCACCTCATTCCCTCATCTCTCTATATATACACCCTTATCTTTTCTTCTTTAAAATGCTCTCAACTCAACAGAAACCCTAGAGAGAGAAAGAGATATTCTTGAGAGAGAAAGTGAGATTCTTGAGAGAGAAAGCACAAAGCTTGCTCCTTTAACTCTCCAAACCTAAAACCTATCTTCTTCATGCATCATTGAACATCATTTGAGCATAGGTCTTCATGGTTTCATGACTAGGTAAGTTAGAACTTCATTGAATATCTTTTAATGTTCTTCTTACTCTAGATTAGGTGTTTATTGCATGATTAAATACCTAGACTCTATTTATTGCATATATTTATAAGTCTTGATAACATGATTGAGTTTGTATTGTGATAGCTAGCATTTAGGACCATTTTGGCCTCTAGATAAGTCTCTATGCATTGCATTTAGACATTGATGTGTAGGACTCCTTGATTGCATTTGTTAATTGCATATTTATAGTCCTTGCCATGATTATTGACAACTTGTGTTGATTTGGCTTTGTTAGTTGACAATTAGGTTGTTAGAAAATTTTACAACTAATTAAGACCTCATGTATGTGCATGTAGGCTTTGTTGATAACTAGGATGTTGATTTACATTATAACATCTAGTTAAGCATATAGTGTTTAGTCTAGCACTCATTGCATTTGTGCATCATTGTGATATACACTTAGAATTTTCATTCTCTACAGAGTTAAAGTGTTGTGGCTTCTAGGTGAAGTTGCACAAGCATTGTACTAGCTCCTCTATAAAAGGCATGTAGGTAGATTATGAGGTGCTCATTTGAGAGTGTAACATTCTCTTCATATAGAGGTTGTTTAGGGTTGGTCTAGGTTCGCTATAAAAGGCCTGCGGGTTGTAGTGGTGGGTTAGTGACCATGTAGGGTTTGACATGGTCAACCTAGGTTGTAAACACCATTACATATAATGGATTCGAGGATCGTGTGTGGTGCACATATCAGCCCGTGATTTTTCCTTATTGAAGGTTTCCACGCAAAAATCAAGTGTTCTTTAAATTCTGCACTTTTTACTTGATTTTTATTGTTTGTTGAAATGGGTTAATTGTGATTAATTTTGACAAATCAAAAATTTGATAATAATCGATTAACAACCCATTCACCCTCCATTAGGTTGTTTAGACACACGCGAGTATATTTATTTTCAATTGTCATCTTTTAATCCTAGATAAGCATTTAGTGTAACCTAACATTAAATTGCATTTTGAATATCATGCATATTCACTTAGGTTGATTTATCTCTTCATTGAGAAGTAAGACTTGGCTAAGGTTGCTTAGGCCATAAGCAAATTGGACTAGGTTCACTTTTATAGTCCTACGGGTAGTAGTGGTGGGTTATAGGCTGTAGGGTTTGACATGGTCAACCTAGGTTCTAAACATCATTGCAATTAGTAGATTCGAGGTTCGTGTGTGGCACATATAACAACCCGTTGTTTTTCCTTGTTGAAGGTTTCCACATAAAAATCAAGTGTCATTTATATTCCGCATTTTTACACTTGATTTTATTTTGTGACTAGTTTGGGGCATTTTCGTAAAATTGACTAATCGGGAAAATTGGGTAATAATCAATTAAAATCTATTCATCATCCCTCTAGATAAATATTAGAACACACCATATTTGTTTCACACTCCATCTTTGTTAATTGTTTAAGATTTCAAAGATAGTCTTTTTATTGCATTTATTAGTTGATTAAATATTATGACTCTCTTGATTGCATCTATTAATGAGTTCTACTGTATGATTGGGTTTTGTTTGTGATAGTTGCATCATTAGGACATTTTGCCTAAATTGCATAAATATTCATATATGCTTAGTTAATGATTAGGTTGGCTTTGTTCATCTAGTCTAATTCATGAATGTTTATGTGGATCTTATTTGACAATTAGATTGTTAGAATCACTCTTCATCTAATTGAGTCCTCATGTATGCACATGTAAGCTTGTTTGATAATTAGGTTGTTAGATTTGCATCTTAACATCTAATTAAGCATATAGTTTCTTGTCTTGCATTCTATTGCATTTAGAATATTCATACATTCAATTAGAGCATTTCAACTCTTCATTAAGTCAAGTCTTGTGACTAATAGTGTTAGTGCACAAGCAATTGATCTAGAATCATTATAAAAGGCTTGCGGGTAGTAATGGTAGGTTACATTCCGAGAACAGTGTGACTAGAGGTTAACCTAGGTTGTAAACATCATTTCATATAGTGGATTTGAGGACCAGAGTGGCTAGGTGGTGATCGAACCAAAATTGGTATGATTTTGGACCCCATTTCCTTCTCATTTTGCTTGATTCTTGGGCATTATCCTGTGATTTGATGGTGTAAATTAAGTGTTTTCAGGAATTTATAGAATTCAGGGGCATTGGAGTAATTTTGGTGAAATAAGGGCAAATGAGTAATTATTGGAGGAAGTTTTGGAGTTATCGCAAATACAGAAGAGTTCAGGGGGCTTCCCGTAATTTTCCAAGCGAATCAGGCAAGTATGCCACGTGGACAGCTAAACGGTGCGTTTTGGCTTGGGGTAGGTCTTTGGACTTCTGATTGCACCCCAGCCCAATTCTGTGCGCGCCCCAAACAGGCTACATCATCAATGCAAAATAGCACCGTTTTGATTTAAGTAAGCAGGCCCAACGCGTGGCTGATTGCACCCCAGTCTCAGCCCAATGCCTTTAAGTGAAACAATGCGTTTCACTAAAGAGTATAAGGCCCAAATCAGACAAGCCCAAACACTGACCCATTTCACCCCTTAAGGTGCAGCTGTGCACACCCCATTACCTTGCTAACTGCACCCCCTTCATAACAAAAAGTCAGCAGCCCATTGCACCCCATGTTGCTGCTAAAGACACCCCTTTACTATTCACTCTCTTCTTCCTCTCAATGTGCAGCAGTCATTAAATGCACCTCCAAACCCTAAGCACGCCGCCGGCCGGAAAACCACCCAAACCGACCTACCTTTGGCCAATTCCGGTACCAAAATAACAACAAGGACACAGGCAGCCTGATCGCAAGCCTCTGGGACCCTCCAATCGCCAGAAACCGGCCATGCAAGTCACACCCATGTCACCCTTTTGGTCACCATTTGTCGTCCAAAGTCGCCATGGCGACAGGGAGTTGATTTCCACACCTGATGAGGTCGCCATTTGCATCCCCAAGGTCGCCATTTATGACCAAATGCAACTCTCTCTGTGCCTTTCTCTGATTGGCTATTTTTTGGTGGAAAATTACAAGAAGGCCCCCTAGAGGGGCCAAAATGGCAATTTGACAAATAGAGGGGGTGTTTTGGTAATTAGCCATTTGTGACCTATTTCAAAAATACTATAAATTCATCCCTCTTTTCAATTTGAAAACCAAGCCTATTCTCTCCTACCAATCTCTTTTTCCTCCATTAATCACCTTCCAAATTCCTCAATTTCTACACTTGAACTAATCTTTTCCACCCAAAAACTCACACAAAATCTTGATTACTTCCCTAGACCATTCCTTCCCTACCATTTTCTCCATCACAAATCCTTTGTCACTCACCATAAGCCATCCACCTATCTAGACACATCCTTTTCCTCCATTCTTTGCACTAGGAGCATCTAAGGAGAGCAAGGAGCAAGCACTAAAGAAGGAGGCCCAAGGGTGAATCATTCACTTGTTTTCTATTTTTGCTACTATGTGTAATTAAAACCCTAATCTAGGGGATTGATTTGATAAACATTTGGTTGTGGGTATTTGTTTAAGCTTGTAATGAATCTCTATGTGTGCTCTATTAATTAATTAATTAGATTCTATTCATTATGTGATTGACTTGTATATCACTTGTTAATTACAATCTTGTTTAGAATAACATGTTATATAATCACTCTTGGATTGACACCCTTGAGTGATTAAGAACCCAATAAATATGATAGATTAGTGAAGGGTATATCAACCATATTAATCTAAACATAAATTGGTTAACATGTAGAGATTGGTCCTTAAAGTGGCTTGAAAAGCACTACCCATACCCACTTGCTAATCAATCAACTCTCTAGCTATCTTATTAATTGTTTACATCCATTTTTCTTATCAAGATTGTGAGTCTTCTATTTTTCATATCACCATATTTTTAGTTAGGTTAATTTTGTATGTATGTTTGATGGTTTGACAAACCATACACTCATTCATCATTTATGATTTATTTTATTGTTTATAGATTAGCTAATTAATTCAACATATTACTCTAATTCCCTGTGGAACGAATTCTAAGCTTACCGCTTACTACATTTCAAAACTCAAAATATTTTGCGTAAAGATTTATTTTATAACATTCTTTTGGTAATTCGTAATTTGGTAACGACACAAAAAGCGAGTCATCAGGTGGCTAGCCCGTGAATTTTGTCCAGTTGGAGGGTTTCTCACGTAAATCAATTCAATGTGTTTTTATTGTTTTCCGCACTTTAATTACATGGATCTTATTTGATTATAATTGGGTTATTTTGTAATCTTGTCTCATCCGAAAAAGTTAGTAATAATCGATTAATAATCCATTCACCCCCTCTCTACGTTGTATTAGACACACCCCATTTATTTTCAGCAACCATGAATCACCATCCCAATGCCACCTAATCCTCCATACGATATCCTGTAAAGACTTGAAACCTCCATCGCCAACATGGCTCTAATACCAATTTTTGGCATATATCAGAGACCATCTATCCGGAAGTGCATTGCCTAATATTCATGCATAATAAATAATAACACCTATAGCAAAAAAAAAAAAAAAAAAAATAGATGAGAGAAAATACACCAATCATAACACAAGATATATGTGGAAAACCCAAATCGGGTAAAAAACCCATGGGCCGTCGGGACGATAGAGAAAGTTTCACTATATGATAAATTGTTACAACCATGTACTTTAGGATTCTCTCTCTAACTTCAACCCCAAACCACAGAGCCTTACCAAGTCTCCAAGCTCACAATCGAGCTCCCAACTCACAACGCTCACAAGATCCTCACCAAGAACCCACCCAACCCCCCTCCGGCCCTCCCCCTCCCGCCTCTAATATCCCTTAGGTCTCCCCCGAATAAAACCCATGGATCTCTAACTTGATCCAATGATATTCCCTAGAACCCTCACTAGATACCTCCCCGGATATTTCTTAGGGTCTCCCCCGGATCAAACCACTCTATGATGTTACGGGTGTTTTTTTGTTCCTCGCCCTAAATCTAATAACATAGATACTAGGTATATTTACACTAATTACATGGAGTTTAAGATAAAAGAAAATTGTACTTCTAAACCTACAAGACTTTCTTATTTCACAAAAAGACTATTTCCTTCTATGCACAAGTGTTCTTATTCCACGCAAATAGTATTCCTTTTCCTTCAAGCACAAGAACTTCTCAAAAGAACATTTTCCTTTTCCATTTAAGATTTCCCGTTCCACTCATACTTATGATTGACTACAATTCAGGTCACGGTTGCACACCCGCTTCCTTAACCATTACAAGTCTCCTGAAATTACATCTTCAGAAAACCACTATCCGTGCGCCACGTTAAAATTGTTGTGCTATTGCACAACGCTATACCGCTGTGGGAACCGCTGTCCCTTGCACAACGTTACCCGCAACGGTTTGCTTCATTCTTCGGTTCTTTAGTTCTTATTGGTCTTTAAACCTCCCTCAAACACCATCTTCAAGTTCCAAACGTTTTCCCATATCTCCAGGAAGTTCCACATTAATTAAGTCTCGTTTTGTTCTATTTGGTTCACTTGAGAATACGAGCCAAAACCTATCAAGGTTTATGTCCATATTCTAAAGATGGATGACCCCGGTGAAGTTATGCAAGTGCAGCTTTTTATAATTCTTAAGATTTTAATCTGAGAAAGAAATTCTAAATAATGTTGATTAATATTGATAGTATTACTGGGAAGTAGAAGTACAAGTGAAAGTGTATTATTGATTATATATGGATTTCATATTACAAGTAGATCCGATCCGAAACCTTTGCCATTTTAAGGTTATAATCATTCACACAATGGTAAAATAGAAAAAGGTGTAGACAACATCAACTATATTAGGATATATGCTCATGGATGGGTGGATGGATTAATGATCAGGTTGAGTGAGGTCTCATCTTTAGATTTTGTATTAGTAGTTTTGAAGAGGAAATGGTTCCAGATACTCCAAGAAGAGAGCCAAAGGCAATAAGGATGAGATTAAGAATTATAAGAGGTTTAGAAATTTGAGGCCAACAAATTTTGATATAGAAAGCACAAGGCATAATGACACAAATACAGATACTTACAAGGGAACCAGTTAGGCTGAGAACGTATTCGAAATACGGGACGGTGAGAGCTAGAGTTAGTATAATTAGAAGTAGAAAAGAACCCACAGCTGCTCTGATAATGAGTTTATTTCTGGAGCTCATTTTTGCAGGGAGATGTTGTTCCAGTTGAATAGCAAATGGTGCAAATTCTAGAGCATATTTGGTCATAGGTGTAAGCACAGTTGCCCACAATGCAATTTTAGTAACAAAAAGATGCTTTGGCATGCTTAGTGTGATCTGAGAATTGACTCCAGGACCAAATAATTTGGCTCCCATGAATGCTAGACTTGTATAAAGTGCCGTCACTGATGCAAAACTCACTATTGAAACCTGTATGTATAATTAACATGATCATCATCAGTTTTCAATTAATTAAATAATTTCATGTATATATAAATCTAAATATATAATTGAGTAATGCTAGACTGTCCAAAAAATATATGCTCAAATTCATACCAAAATGATAGGGTATGTGAGTTGTCAACATCCTGTAAATTATGAGATTATGGGACAAGTGATATGATGTTGACAACTCACTTGTCACGTCATTTGGGAATGAAATCGGGTAAGTTTTTTGGACAGCCTAACATTACCCTATATATATATAATTTCATGTAAACTTAATTACCTTGGTAAACTTGGATGGATCTTTCATTGCTTTGTATAAGTTGGGGAAAACAATATGTCCAGCATAACTAAAGATGTAAAGACCAGAAATGGCAGGAATGTTACGGATTTGGAGCACTGGAATTTTGTGGTTAGCCTTAACACCTCCGAAAACGGCAGTGCATGCCACTGATATAAAAATGACAAGTGACATGAAAATACCACCAAATGAAAGGAAAGATATGGAAGACAGATTTCTCAGCCAGAGACTCGGAAGTGCCACCAAGACAGCCACCACCGTGAGTATCTGAGACGTTGATAGATTCGAGGCCCACGACAAATTCAGCCGCATCCCAGAAAAGACTGTAAATAAGTTGTCATGAAGTGAGATGGTGTAGGAAACAAGGACCATGAAAATCTCCATGTAAATGAAGGTTGCAGCAAGAATTCTTCCTTTAGCTCCGAAGGCATGTTGTCCAATATCAATATAGCTTCTTGACTTGGGACATTTTTCAAGACATTTACCAAGAATATGAGCACTGTATGCACATATAATACCGAGTCCAATTAACAAGAATGCAGAAGCCCACCCTCCTTTTGCTAAAGCATATGGAGTTGATAACTGCCCAAGACCTGTTCCAATCAGTAATTAATTACAACATCAGGAATAATTCTTCTAATATATTTATTTAAAAAAATACAGGTTTCGCAGTAGTGTTTTTCTATAAAATACTGAAAAAAATTATTTATAATTGTTTTTTGTAAATAATTATAAATAATTTTTTTACAAAAAACAATTATAAGGTTGAGGTTAAGGCTAAAATGCTTTAAAAGAAATGCTTAATTCTCCAAACCATTAAATTAAATTGATAATTTTTCAAACAACAGGGATAATTTTAATATTATAAAATACCAAAGTTTGAAAAAAAAAAAAAAAAAAAAAAAAAAAAAAACGTACTTGTAAAATTTGTACAACATAGCATAACAAAATGAAAAGGTAGCGTACCTATGAGCATTCCAATCATATTGATGACAGCATGAGCAAAAGAGCTATTAGCCTGGGCAGGCTCCTGATGATCTCCTTTACAAACTTTGTTTTCCTCCACACAAACCTCACAGCCGGAGGTCATCACATGTTGCTGTGCAGCCAAGTTTCCTCCATGAACTGACTCGCTCGCTACTTGGTTCGAGCTAGAGACACATCCTAGTTTTCCCCACATACTGTTTTTTTTCGATTGAATATCAAAGTTCCACCAAGCTAATAATTAATTGAAAGAGTTGGTAAATCTTAATTAAAAACAAGTGAAAAAGTGTGTGTGTATTTATAGGATAAGGAAATTGGTTCTCATCACTCGACAAATATTTTTCCAATTTGTGTGGAGAAATTCTTTGTTAGCTTTGGAAAAGAAGTAGAAGTGGGTACATATGTTAAAGAAGGAAATTGGTACACGTAATATACTATTTACCATTTGTTGAGAGTATCTAGCTACATATGCATGGGTGTGTGAACTGAAAAAAAGGAGAGAACTGTGGTATGTAACCAAAAGTAGATACTATTAGAGACATTGGAAATTTTTCAGGTGAGTTGGCAAATTGCACAAGTTGCTTTCATTCTCCACAAAGATATGCAAATATTTACACGACATTTGCCTGTCATTTTCACCATCTAATTGCAATTCTTATATTGTTACAAGGTCTACCCGATGCATACATATAGTGGCGGAGCTAGGAGTTTTAATTGATTATGGATGCTTGATTCAAACAACATTAAACTATAAATATATGATTTAATAAAAGTAGCAAAATAAAAATAACAAAATTGATGTTCATTAGTAGTAGTCATTACAATTAATCAAGTTATGATCTTCAATGTGGTTTTACGTATTGAAAACATTATGCAAATTATCTAATCGTGGTTTAGGGGATTTGAACCAAATTAATAAAGTAGTACTTGCACCAAATTTAAATGGCCTTTGTAAAAGTAGCAATTGCATGTATGGTTGTTTATATTTTACGGCCTTATATAATTAATTAAAATGAATCTTGTCTATTTGTTGAATTAATTTAATAAGAGGAAGTATGGATATAAGGGCACATGTAGTAGAGGTGAATGATAAGTTGATATATAATATAGAGAGAAGTTTGAGGAGGCATGTTTCACGTATACGAGTTTGCTTTTTCTCTTTATTCCCAACATGTGCTACATCTTTATGGGTATCTTTGCCAGAATTCCTTGAATTAGTGTCTTTGTAGCAAATTCAAAAGCGATGCCAAACGAACCAGATGTTTAGTACCACATCACCGCCCCAATAAAATATACCAGCTCTCATGATCATCAAAACCATCGAATCTTGCCTTGCCATCATCAGCAACTTCATTCTTTCCTTATATATATATATATATATTAGATATCCTACACATGCACATCCCTACTTACTACTTAGCTCAAGTGGTGTGTGTCGGCCTATGCTTCAACGTTTGTGGTAAGGAGTTTGAGTCATATCATGCAGATATTACAAGCATTTGAATGTTAATGTGGGAATAGATATCTGTGCCACATATGTAGTGCTTGATCTCTGTGAATTCCGGCAAATTCCTGATACCGAAGGGTCGGTGTCAGATTTAAAATAAAAAATAAAAAATTAGATATATAGCTGACAAGATCAATTCATGTGCGATATTGTAGTTCGATTATTATTCTCTGCCTACACTTTAAAGAGATATGGTTGACATATGAATTTATCTACTTTCTTATGAATCTAGATCTCGATGCATGTATACCTTGCAATGGGTCATGTTGTGGATCGAGATTCTAATTACCGTTCCTTGTCAAAATCTGTCTAATCAAAACATGACTCATTATTACAAAGGGTTCAAAATTTAAATGTCACTATTTAGGGTGGTTTTTGTGAAAATAGCAGTGGTTTAATAATCTAAGTTTAAAAGGCACCTATTTCGGTGTCCAGACAAAAATACCCTTATTTTTGTCTGCTTGTGGCTTTTCAAAGTTGAGAGAAAAAACCAAAGAGAGAGAGAGAAACACGACAAAAACAGTGACCGGTCAAACAAATCCGACAGAAATACCCACAGCATACTCACCGGCGGTGGACCTACAGTAATTTCAGTGGAGGAGAAAGCTTTTCTGATTGACAGTGGTAAGTTTATTTTTCGATTTCGTTTTCCTTTATGTTGTTGAAAAATATATGTTCGTTGTTGTTTCCATTAGGTTTTTGTTGTTAGTTTATGTGTGTTTCATTTAGATTAGGGTTCTGGGTTAGTTTAGGTTTAGATTAGGGTTTGAATCTGTACAGTAGGGAGGTAGAAGACGATGAAAATTTGAGATTCCGAGCCTTTTAAAACCTTGTCCGAGCCTTTTCCGAGCCTTTTTAAACAGTATCCGAGCCTTTTTAAGGGAATATGAATAGTTGTTTCTCCGAGCCTTTTAAAGCTTTGTCCGAGCCTTTTAAACCATGATCCGAGCCTTTTTCGAGCCTTTTAAGGAATATGAATAGGTTTGTGCATTTTAATCTCCGAGCCTTTTAAACCTTAATCCGAGCCTTTTCCGAGCCTTTTCACAAATACTCCGAGCCTTTTAAGAATTTCAATAGTTTTCTCTGCAATTTCAATCTCCGAGCCTTTTAAACCTTGATCCGAGCCTTTTCCGAGCCTTTTCACAAATACTCCGAGCCTTTTAAGAATTTCAATAGTTTTCTCTGCTTTTTCAATCTCCGAGCCTTTTCAACCTTGATCCGAGCTTTTTCCCAGCCTTTTCACAAATAATCCGAGCCTTTTAAGGAATATGAATAGGTTTGTGCATTTTCAATCTCCGAGCCTTTTAAAACTTAATCCGAGCCTTTTCCGAGCCTTTTAACAAATACTCCGAGCCTTTTAAGAATTTCAATAGTTTTCTCTGCTTTTTCAATCTCCGAGCCTTTTCAACCTTTATCCGAGCCTTTTAACCCTTTAGCCGAGCTTTTTCCGAGCCTTTTTATATAATGTCCGAGCCTTTTGATATAGTGTCCGAGCTTTTTGATTTACTTTCCGAGCCTTTTCATGAACTGATATATGTATATTTTTATTGTGATTATGCAGATGAGGAATCCGCTGAAAGATTTCCTTAAAACTCCAGAGGAGGAAAGGTACTCAGGGAAAATAACTCGCCATGACCATTTTGACGACCTTACAGATATCGACAATGCATTGAGTAGGGTACCTGAACATTTTCAGGCTGAAGATCGTCGTCGTTATACTGAGTCATGTTTTGGACACTTCCTCTCGATGCATCGGCAGATGACGTTTTCAGCTGGAATTGTCCATCGGTTGCTTATTCGGGAGTTGCATCACGATGGGCCGGAAGATGAGATGAGGTTTCTGTTGGGTAGACATTCAGTCCGGTTCTCGAAGGTCGAGTTTTGTCTGATCACCGGATTGAAGTTCGGAGAACTTCCCGACACGTCGACCTACAATATGGTGCAGAATGGCATACATCAGCGGTACTTCGAGGGTCGAGATGACATCGAGTATGGAGAGTTGAGAGCCGTACTGCGGATTGGTGTTTTCCATGAGCAGTATGATGCGGTTAAGCTATGCTTATTGTATATGCTTAACTGGATATTGATGGGGTTGGACGAGAGACAGAAAGTTCCAGTATGGCAGTTTCGCCTAGTCGAGGACTTGGACGCATTTGATGCCTTCCCCTGGGGTGCACATGTGTTTAGGCAGTCTATTTCTTGGTTCAAGCATGCGTTGGACGATCGACGGCGGCGGTTTGAACAACGACAGCGAAGAAAGGGCGCTGACCAGCACAAGGTGGAGACATACAATATATACGGTCTTACGCATGCACTGTTGGTAAGAATTTAGAAATTTAATCCGTAAGTTAATTGTATTTTTTTATTTCATATAACTGATGTATTGGATTCTTAATGCAGATATTTGCTTTTGAGGTCATCCCTGAGCTTGGCAACACCGGATGTGGAACTCGCAGGGACATCGACCTATCCCCTCGTATTCTAAAATGGCAGTTGACTCAGCGACCAAGGAGTGAGAAGCTGGATGCCATTTTCATTGAAAGGGTAAGCATTTTTTATGTTGTTAATGTTCATAGTTATTAGTATATACAATTCACAATGGTCTAACTATGATTTCAGATGTTTGCGAGGGTGGAGTTGGTGCCGACCGCAGCTGAGCGGGCTGAGCGATACTTCGAGGGCATTTCTGAGGGAGGCAATCTGTATGATGCCGATTTTGTACATGCTGACATCCCGAATCCTGACCAGACTACGACTGCCCGAGACAGTGATACTGAGGGTCCAATTTCCGACCGCAGTGATATGGAGTGTTCTGATATGGAGGGCACTAGTGGGAGTCGTAGGCGGGTTCGGTTCGTGTTACCCAGACAGCCTCGAGCTGGAGGTGACTCCAGACGAGGCGATGGAGGGGTTCCTGACTCAGGAGGAGGCGATGGAGGGGTTCCTGAGGTATGTACAAATATTTCTGTCGCCTTATTTTCTCTGAATTTATTATTCAATGATTTTAGTACTGAAACAGTTCTAAATTTAATCAGGACCATCGGTATACTGAACTGATGGATGCGGTCCGAGGGTTACGTGCTGAAATGAAGAAGAACGAGGAGAAACGAGATCAACAGCATCAGGAGTTGCTGGATTTGATTCGGGGTCTTCAAGGATCGACGTCGACGTCGCAGCCCCGTAGTTCAGGTCCACGGTTCGATGACCCACCGTTCGATGGCCGAGACCAGGACTTCACTCCTAGGGATAGGACGGGTAGTCATCAGGACGGGGCAGAGCCACACACCAGGCATCATACTACGCACTTCTCCGATCCAGATCAACAGGGGCCTGGTGGCACTGGCGGTATAGGGACATCGCCTATGGATACAGAGCAGATACATAATCCCTCCATTCGTAGAGGCGATCCCAGCGGGTTTACCCCAGCGGAGCTGACACCTACAGGTGATCCATCCTTACTGAGTTCCTTCGGACAGCGCACCTCTCCCGCAGGGGATCGACGGGGACAGAGTCCCTCGTTGCAGGGCACCCTAGCAGCAGATCCACAGGGACAGAGTCCTTCCTCAGAATGCCACCATTCAGTTGATCCGAGCTCAGTTCTCCCCTCCAGGCAATCCATGGGAGATGATTTGGTCCCTCGCGACGCACCTCTCCGGTCCATCCCACCCGATGAACAGGGAGGGAGTTCCCCCTCACACCGCACCGATCCCAGTGATTTGGAACGGACTCCCCCACCCCTAAGGCGTGGACACCGAATTCGACGTCGAGGTTGGAGGGACCGGACCCCATACACGGACCCATGTAGACCGAAGAGACCACGAATGTTGCCGCCGCCAACACATGAATGGATGCCACACGCATTGGTAGATCCTGAGCACCTTGCGGCGTACATGGAGTACAAGAGGAACCCGGGGACTGAATTGTAAGTATAATAGTAAAAATTACAATATGTTTATACTTTTTTCGACATATATGCAAGTAAGTATTGTGTAACGTGTTCAACAATTATGCAGGCGTGATGTGGATCTGCACGACCCAGTTGGTGTCGATGTGCTTTGGTTCCACCGGTTTCAAACCAACTTGATGGAGTTGGAGGATACGGTATGTTTCTTACTTGAATTGTCCGTATAAGTTTCATTCAGAAATGGTGGAATCCTAACAATACAAATTGTTGAAATTGTCAGCACATTGATGCATACTTGAACATTCTCCGGAATCGTCAGCGAGCATTCCCCACTGTCTACAGTTCGAGGGTCAACATACTGGATTCTCAATTCTATGTAAGTGTTTATATTGTACGGTTTTCGCTTCAACTTCTTTCATTCAAATATTTGTTGCCTAACATTTTTTAAATTTAATCTATACAGTCATTGTTATATCATGACTGGGACAAAATCGCCACTGGTGAGGAGAGGAAACCTCGAAAGGGTTGGTCTGTGTTCAACCACCGGTGGGCCCGTGATGAGCTTGCGGTGGTACGTGGAGAGCTCCCGTCAGGAATCCGACCATGGCACGATGTTGACTTGGTGAGTATTTATTTTTAATTTGCGTCCATGTGTATAATAACAAAATGTGATAACACTTTGGAGAAACACCTACAGGTTCTGATTCCTTGCAACCTTGGACGTATGCATTGGGTCATGGCCAGCGTCGACCTCATGAAAGGCCAAATTCTCGTGTTTGACCCGTTCAGACGACAGGTCCCATTTAGGCACAGGAATGCCCAGTTCGCGTGCTTACGGTGGTTGCTACCGTCGATGTTGGATGCGGTGCACTTTCACAGGAACAGACAGAGGGGTGATCCGACGTACAAATCGAAGAATGGGCCCTTTCGGATGTTGTTCGTGTCAGCCGACCGCGTGCCCCAACAGACAGAGGGGTATGAATGTTTCAAGTTAATATTCTTTCCCAATTGGTTTTAATAACATTCCATTCTAATGGTTGTTCATTTTATCCCAATTGTAGGGGAAATTGTGGTGCCCATACTCTGAGAATGATTGAGTACCTGACGGCGAACAGGGATACGTTCGACTGGTCAGAGGACGATATGACCACTATCCGAGAGAAGATGGCTGTGGAGGTTTATTGTAACTCCAAGGCCATGTAGTTGATGTACATAACGTTTGACTAATGAAATGAAGACATTTTTTATTTTTTATTTTCAAGTGTTTGCAGTTATCAGTTAAAGACACATTTCATACATTGAGCACCTTCAACAATACAGGAAATTCATGAACACTATAACAAAGGATCAAGTAGACGAAGATTTAATTCAAATAAAATTTCGAACATAAAATCAATCAAATTAGGACATAAAAGCATAAAAACCCCGAATGTCATAAAACAACTATATCGAGCATGGTTCCCAAAGTTTGAACGATGTTGGAAGACATCAAGTTGGAGACATGTTCCTCAATTGCAAGCTTTTCTGGTGGCAATTCCTCTTCCTCTTCTACTGTCTTGTTATGTTTGATCACTTTTATTCATTCAACGGTAGAGTCCTTCTCAGGGCATGTTTGTTTGTTGTGTCCAATTGAGTGACAGATGCTGCACTTGCGACGGTATTCATCGGGGACAATGGTGCTAGGACCTTCATTAACCATAGGCGGGTTGGAACACCTCCTACTATTATGTCCTGATTGTCCACATCTTCTACACGACTGTGTGGTTATCCTCTCTGAAGACGAGGCATGTCGACCCTCCATCGGGCGACCTGATTGTCTCTTCGTATTTGGATTTAAAACCACCCGCGCTGCGATGTCAGATGGCACTACCCATGAAGAAGGATGGCCAATAGGCATAATAGGAACCGAGTACGCATCAATAAGTGTCTCCCTCTTGTAGTAGTCTGCACACAGAGATGTGAAATCCAAGTTCCGCTCCCTACAATAAGGAAAATGGTGAGATTCACGTTTGGGTAATATAAAGCGTTAACTGTAACTTTTCATGTACCTTGCCGATGCGAGTGCGTGTGAACATGGTAAAAAGTCCATTTGGAATTTGTTACATGTGCAAGTCTTCCGGGCCAAGTCAACCGTCCACTGTTTTCCCTTGTGTCTGACGGAGAATATGTTCCAGTCAACTGGATTTACGGTCATATAACCGCACTTCTCGACACGTTTCAAGATCGCAAGATGTGCTGCATCAGTCAATCGATGACGCATGGACTGTGCAGCTGCATGACGATCGTGAAACCACCTTTGTAGCATATTCCTAATGAATTCTGCCAGGGTCATCAGTGGCAATTGCCTTGCGAATTTTAGGCATGAGTTTATGCACTCTGCAACATTTGTGGTCATCACCCTGTACCTTCTTTGGGGACAGTGAACGCGGGACCACTTGTGCGGACCGGCATCAATGGCATAATCGAATGCAGCCTTGTGCAGCTTACGTAACTCCTCCATGTGGCGGTCATACTCGATTTCACTGTACGATCTAGCTGTGTTATCCATTATTTTGGCAACATCCTTTCTGTGGAATCTCTTCTTCATATTTTCAGCAAAATGCCAGCAACATATGGTATGGGTTGCATAAGGGAACACTTTAGAAATCCCTGCTTCAATGCTTGCATGACGATCTGAAATGAAAACCAGATCATCTATATGACCAAGGGCACCCCTCAAGCATTCCAAAAACCATTCCCACGAAAGGTTGTTTTCTGAGTCACCGTACCCAAAACCAATTGGATACACCTGTTCATTTCCATCTTGTGCAGTTGCAACAAACATTGTACCCCCGAATCTTCCCTTCAAATGGGTACCATCAACTGCAATCACAGGACGCATACACCTCCGGAAACCTCTAATTGAGGACCCTAACGACATGAAAAAGTAGAGGAATTTACCATCGTCAGTGCACTGTAACTCAGTGATTGTGCCAGGATTTTGTTGTTCCAAAACGTATGCAAAAGATGGCAGTAGTTGGAAAGTTTCTTCATGCGTTCCATAGGTCAATGACAATGCATATTGCAGGGCATCATGTGCCTTACTGTACATGATTT
Organism: Acer campestre; assembly: GCA_954870605.1. Lineage (NCBI taxonomy): Eukaryota > Viridiplantae > Streptophyta > Magnoliopsida > Sapindales > Sapindaceae > Acer > Acer campestre. The sequence continues at coordinate 25,765,751 of OX940800.1, read as the reverse complement.
GGATGCCATACATTGTTTTCATATCGGCAATTATGTCCTTCGGACGCATAAGACGACCATCATGTTGTTGAAGTCTAGGTGCCACGACTTCTCCGATTGTGACTGCACTAGCTTGTCGGTGGCGACGGTGAATCTCTCCAAGGGACAACTGTGTTCATTGACAAAACTTCTGACTTGAAAGTAAGTCCCTTCATTTCTCCTTACCGCTCTTAATTTCCACGTACAGTCGTCAATGATGCACACCAGATGTAAAGTTGTCTTATTGGACCTTTTGACCTTCCATTCAAAGTTCTGCTGCATCGCAAAATGGCCAATTAGCCTCTTCAAATCCTTTTTACTTGGAAAAAATTGACCTTTATAAATCATGGTTCTAGGTTCTGGCGCTGCCAAGGTGCTGCTTCTACCAATACCAAACGAGTATGAATTTGCTCCGGGAATAACCCACGTTGGCGTATTAGCAAAATCAGATGTTGTTACATTATTACGGACCTCGGAACTCCCAGGCATATCTGGTGCAGTGCAACTAACTCCTTGTACACGTCTACCACGTGTTTCAATTTCTGCAGGCTCTTCATCGATATTTTGTAGATCATGAACCTGTTCATTATTGGCCTCATTATCCACCTCATGGTTCGGGCAATTGTTCTGGTCATTGTACTGCTCATTGTACTGTTCATTACACGGCTCAATTCCACAACCAAACATATGACCAATTTGAGGTTCAACTGCATCTGCATGGTTGACCGCTACCGGTGGGACACCACACATGTTTCCCCCATCTTCGGTGGCGCTTCTTTGGCTTAACACTTGGTTGCTACCACTGAAGGATCCTAATTGTTGGGTATTTTCAGTAGGGGGAATATCATTCCCTATCACATCTCCAGCTGTCCTCTCAGTTAGACTGACACATACTTGAGGGATCACCCGATCTTCCCCTAGCATAAATTGGACATCGTCGTCATTTCTTTTCTTATAAATGTTCGACATGTACTGCCAGGAACGATTGATATCGATGACAGATCCACATTGAATTTGTTTACATCATACTTCACAATGGTATGCACGATCGCCACCAATTCTTCGTAAGTCATATTCCGTGACACATACATTCCCCGGTTATCGGATCCAACAAACCTCTGACTTCCGTCGGGTAACTGCTCCCATCGACCGTTGTAAGATATTACTATTCTAGCCCGATTCATGATGCTGTCAAATTAATAATCCCATTGATAAGAACCCAGGACTATAAAATATTTTCAGATATTAATTTTATAAAGGCTCGGACAACACTTGCAAAGTGTAGGAGAAGACTTCAAAAGTCTCGGAGAAGACTGGAAAAGGCTCGGAGAAGACATGCAAAGTCTCGGAGGGGACTTGAAAATTCACAGAAGATACTTATTCATTTAAAAGGCAACAAGACATCAAAAGTCTCGGAGGAGACTTTCAAAAGGCTCAGATAAGTCTCGAGAAGATTGGAAAAGGCTCGATACTTATTCATTTAAAAGGCTCGGAAAAAACATCAAAAGTCTCGGAGGAGACTTCAAAAGGCTCGGAGAAGGCTGGAAAAGGCTCGATACTTATTAATTTAAAAGGCTCGGAAATAACATCTAAAGGCTCGGAGAAGGCTCGGAGAAGGCTGGAAAAGGCTCGGAGAAGGCTCGGACAAGGCTGGAAAAGGCTCGGAAAAGGCTCGGAGAAGGCTGGAAAAGGCTCGGAGAAGGCTCGGAGAAGGCTGGAAAAGGCTCGGAGAAGGCTCGGAGAAGGCTGGAAAAGGCTCGGAGAAGGCTGGAAAAGGCTCGGAGAAGGCTCGGACATAATTTTAAATAGCTAGGACAGAACTTACAAAGTCTCGAAGATCAAAAATTCTCACAATGGCTTAAGGTTTACAACTACTACAACAGATTTGTTTATCGACAAATGAAAATGTGAACAAATAAAAAGAAGTATTTGCAAGAAATATTACCTTGTTGTTGAGAAAGCACGTCCAGTTCTTTATAAGTTGAAGAAGAAACCCGAGATAGAGAGAGAGAGAGAGAGGGTTACTCTGAGAAATTTTTTTATTGGAAGTGACGACAGAGAAAAGTACAAACAGATTAACATAAATGATTATCTAAGGTCAATTTTGGTAGTTCACCATAATAGGTGCCTTTTAAACTTAACTTATTAAACTAGTGCCTTTCTCACCACATCAATTTAAAAAGGTGACATTTCTCACCAATTCCACTTATTACAAATTTAATATAAAAACTAAATTAGTAATTAATTAACTTGAAACAAATTTGTTTGATTCATTTTATCATATCTTTCTTTTTCATGTAGCGATGAAACACCATTAAAAAAAAATAAAAATAAAAACAAAAATAAATAAATTAAAATAAAATAAAAAAGGAAGAAACAATTAACGTACTAAAAATAATTTAAACATTGTTAATATCATAATCCATGTCAAAAGACAAAATTTGCAACAATGACAATCTAACAACAAAAGTTACATATACTCATGAATTCTTATTAATTTAGGGGGAAAACATAAATTTTACACCTCTAAATCTCTAATATACCAATTATCAAACAGATAATTTTCTACAAAAATTGACAATATATATTATTGTAGAAAAATAATATAGCAGAGAAGAAATTCATAGATATTAACTTAGCTGTTAGATAAGGCCATACATGGACAGCAAAGGCTTCTTTTTGTTATTATAATTTAAAGGGTTATTTTAGGTTAGTATAATTATAGGAAAGAATAATGTGCATTGTTCAAATGATGAAGCAAACTTATTTATACTAACTCTATTAGTAACTTTATTGACTATGATGCGGTAATTATAATCAGATTAAATAATAATAATAATAAGTAACAACATTAGACAAATGATTTAGGCTTAACATTAGAAATGTTTGGAAGTTAAAAAACCTGTCATGCTAGAAGTCCCAATTTTTTTTTCCAAATCCTATCCCAAATGATGTGGCACGTGAGGTGTCAGCTTATAAATCATGAGATTATATGGTGACTGATGTGATGCTGACACCTCACATGCCACCTGATCATTTGAGACATAATTTGTGAAAAAAAATTGGGATGTCTAGCATTAATCATTTGTAAATTACAATTTATAATTTTCTCTATTAATTAATAATATATGAATACTATTATTTTTATATAAATGTGTCCATTAAGAATGAGATGGTAATATGATTTTATTTATTTATTTTAATTTTTTTGGAAGAGGGGAATATGATTTTAATTGCATTAAATTTGGTTATAATTTTCAAGAAATATGCAAGGCGGGCGGCTGATGACTTATATAAATATTCTACTTTTATACTTTGTGCACGGCATACGATTCATTTCACTTGAAACAGGTAAGATGGAGGAATAAGCACCTTATTCAAATACACCACTCTATGCCTACGAAAGCAAAATAGTTGTTTGGAAATTTTGTGATGAATACACATTTTAAGAGCATCATTTGGATATGATTGATTTCATAAAAATGGAAGATAAAAGCATATTAGAATTCTCCTCCATGAGAGCTTTGAAATGGTATACTCAAACTTATAAAATAATTAATGGATGAATGAGAAATTGAGTCAATCTAACGGCGAAATTTTCTTAAGGACACTGTTCTTCAGGTTCAAACCAAATTGTTTTCTTGGATTTACAAATAACAATATTATCAATTTACAAGGATTAACATCAACTTATATGGCAAGATAAGGCTGGCCTAGACGTCTAGTGTATACCTTTCACATATACACCGCGAGGTTGTGGGTTCGAATGCTCACCCCTTCCCTAAACCCCGAATTTATGTAATATTTCAAAAAAAATAATAATTTAAAAATCAACTTATATAAATCACATCCAATCCAATGTACCTTGTTTGATGAAAAGAGTACTCTTTTAGATTGTAAAAGATTGGTAATATCTAAGGGTTGAGTTGCCATCACCGCAAAAAACTGTTATTATCCATCTTTCTTAAAAATTAATTGTTTTCCTACAATTCGTAAATAGTCCATGCTTTTATAGAATCTAGAATCTTGATATTACAATGCATAATTGCATATGAATTATGATATATTTTCGTTTCTATTTTTTTTTTTTTTTTTTTTTTTTTTTCAGAGCTGATACTGATGGAGTCGCCAGCTCCCACAAAATAGGGGAGGGAAGTTAAGTTAGAAAGGTCAAAACGGGAGGGAAGGGAAGTTAGAAAGGTCAAAAATCAAAATTACCACGGTTCAAGTGATCGCACTGCAAGTGTTACTTAAAAAAAGTTTTATATATATGGTCAAACTCTTAAATTTATGACTTAAGTTTTTGACTTTAATATTTCAATCATTTATTGTAGAACAAAAAGATGTAATTTATTTAGATTGAATTACGTCCCTATATAAGTACTGTTTATAATTTAAAAAATATATATATTTGAAAAGTTAGGAGGTTGCTTAGAATCCTTTAATATTCTGAATTCCCCATTCTTGTTTTGGGCATGAACCCACTTACCTTAATTTCCAACATGGTGGCTGACGCCATATATTTTTTTTGAAACGGCTAAAATTTAATAGAAGGCCATAAGACCAAACACATTACAACACGGCAAGATCACCAAACAACCAAAAACAAAACCTGGAGACAACACCAGCAAAATACACACACAACAAACAACTGTAAAAAAAAAAAGTCACCCGAAAAACAGAGTATCCTCGAAACACCTGACAACCAGCTAAACAAAAGGCAAAGCAGAGTAAAACACATCAAACACTCCAATCCAAAATCTCCTCTTCCAAATTCAAAGCTTTTCGCTAACATGTCGATCTAGAGTTATAAATCACAGACTCATTCTCTACTAATATTATAAATATGTGGTTATAGGATCTTTTAGGAAATAAGTCTCTTTTGAGAGTACTTTGGGTTTAATAGGGTTTTGGGTTTTATGAGTGATTTTGGGTTACTCTTTTGTAATCTTCATTGATCATAGTGAATTTCTTTTTATCTCTGCCTGTGGACGTAGGTTTTACGCTGAACCACGTAAATTTCTCTTGTTCCGCTTTGCTTTTATTTTGCCTAATTATTTTGTGTCATGACAATTTTCACAACAAACTGGTATTAGAGCCCTAGGTTATTGAGTTAGCTATTTGGCATCCATTATCCAGAGTTTGTTAGATTGACTATTAAATCTTTTGGGTTGTGTATCTGTAAAAAAAAAAAAAAAAAAATGTGATGTGGGCAAAATTTGAGATTTAGAAAATTGATGAAGACATAATTTCGGCCTTTGGCAAGTGAAATTGAGAGCCTTGTTAACTCAACATGGGTTGGCCAAAGCACTCAAGGGAGGAAGAAGTTGCTTGAAAACATGCCTGAAGAAGAAAAAGATGATATTATGGAGAAAGCATTCAGTGCAATTTTACTGTCATTGTCTGATGTGGTGTTGTATGTGGTGTCTGATGAGAAAACTGCAGAATCATTGTGGCTTAAGCTCGAAAGCTTATATATGACCAAATACCTTTCGAACCAACTCAATTTGAAGTAGCGACTTCATAGTATTCATTTGTCAGAAGGTTAGTCTATTCAAGACCATGCAGATAAATTTAATAGAATTGTTCCAGATTTGAAAAATATTGATGTGAAATATAATGATGAAGATTTAACCTTGATTTTATTGCATTTGTTACCTTCCTCATATGAAAATTTTGTTGGTGCTATGATGTACGGGAGGGATGCACTTAGTTTGGTTTGAGGGCTAGAGCAGAGACAAAAAAATCTTTTGGTGATAATAGAAACAATTCTAGATCTAAGTTTAGAAGTAGGAAAGGAAGTTATAACTATTGCAAAATTGAATGACACATGAAAATTGATTGTCCGAAACTCAAAGAAAAAGATACAGCAAAAAAATCATCTGATTATGGTGATGCTAATGTTGTGAAAGAATATTCTAGTGATACTGTTACTGTTTTATCAGTCGCTTCTAGTTGTTTAGACAACGCTTGGATTCTTGATTCGGGTTCTTCATTCATATGTGTTCCAATTGTTAGGATTATGCTCAATAGCAAGAGTGTAATAGTGTAATTAACAATCTTTTTTCATATTAATAAAGTGATTTCTGTTTTAAATAAATCTTATAGCATTTATAGTTTAATAATTGTTAAAGTAAATAATCATAAGGTCTAAAGACTATGAGAAAAGAAGAATTGTTCATACATCTGGATATGTATGTGGTAGACACAATTCTTTAGTTAGTCTTGAATATCGTTCACAACTTAAGTTAAAGGTTGGGCACCTTTATCTTGTTAAAGTTGTAGAATTCTTTTGCTAGCATTTGAGTGGGATCAAATGAGATATGATGAGTCTAAAATCATCGGAGTGTCTTCGAGCAAAAGAATCTAGTGCACTGGGTGCATTGAACAGGATCACAATGAAATACTTTATCTATAACCGTCAGTAGATAAAAGTAATTTCATTATCAGGACAATCGGAGAGTCTATCTTAATCCTGAGATAAATGATGGACTTATGGTTGCAGGTGATATCATTTGAGCTATCAATGAGTACGATTATATCGCATAGTCTATCCTCGATAGTTTGGTGATATTCATTTGTTAATCGATAGAGGACTTCATTTATAGATATGGACATCGTGGCTCCATTTATCAAATGAGAGTATAATATCATCATATGGATGTTTTGAGGTAATTGGATATTAAATCTCAACGTTGAGTTTTCAATAGTGTCTATTGAAAACATGGCTTCTGGACAAGTCAAAATATCCAAGTTCAAAACGTGGTCATATGAGTAAATATGGTAACTTGGAGAGTTATAGGCGGTCTATGAACTCTTGGCGATTACTGATATTAATCACGAGGATACACTATCTCCAATATGATTGTCTAGGGTATGAATGAGGAAGCATCTTCCTTTTCTGTCTTTATTTAAGAGTTCAATTTTAGCTCTTTAGTGGAATGAGCTAAAATTAATGGATCGGACCTAAGTGAATCATTTGTTGATTGTGATTAGGTTATGTCTATTGGAGCTTAAATTTAGATAGCCAGCCAAGATCCCCAATCCACACGGACTTGCATGGATCACTTGATATATTCTACCGGACCAATTTAAGGTCCATCTAGAATTGCAATTTAAAATATTAAGAATATAATTTGCACATTATTTATGTAATGGGCTGCACAATTATATTTATATATTAATGGATGACATGTGGGCTTGTTTCTTTTAGTAAGAATGGGTCTAGTTCACATGTGGGCTTTTTATTTAAAGTCGTATGGATTTAATGAAATAAGAAAAATAATATTTGGCCCAATATATACATGCGGGGCGGCAAGGTGCTAAAATAGCATTTAATATTATTTTGTTTTCATTATTTAATTAAATAAGAATTAATTAATTTATTAATTAATTGTTTAATTAAGTAACAAATCTTTTCTAAATAGGAAATATGATTCCTATTTGTATACTATTGGTAGTAGTATAATTAAATAGAAAGACTTGTTTGACAAGGAAATAAATAATTAATTTTATTTATTTAATCAAATAGGAAGTTTTTTTATTTTAGTCAAATAAGGAATAAAAGATTATTGAGTTGGATTAGGGTTTGGAAATCTTAAACAAAATAGGAATTAAGGTGCAAAACATACTCCTTTTTTGTAGGAGGATTTGCGGCAACCCTAGTGAATTTTGGGGAAAGATTTCGGTCACCCTAGGGTAAAAAGGAGAAGAAATTCGGCCACCTATATAAGGCCACTTATAGAATTCGGCCAACCCCCTAAGGCTTGTGTGCAGAATTTTCTTCTTCTTCTTCTTCTTCTTCTTCTCAACCCATAGTTAGAGATCTATTATTCTACTAAAAACAAAAGGAACATAGATTATTCTTTGATTGTATTCTAGTTGCTTATTCATCAATAAGCTTGTGAATACTATATCGATCTAGGTTCTCGCGAGTTTCGATCATAAGATTGAGAACTCAAAAGTGACCGGAATAATCTTAGGTTTCTTTAGATTGTTTTTGGGACTAACGAATCAAGAAAAGTTTGCTTAAACCAATCACAGGTTTGCAATTCAAAGAAAGGGAGACCACGCTCCTAGGTGATCCACGTTCGTGCTAGGATTGAAGATCTTGCGGATTACCATCGACGCAAGTCAATCGGATCACGCGACAAGAGGTATTAATCTTTTGTTTATTTTTATATATCTTTAATTAATCAAAAGGGTTTAAGGTTCATAAAATTGGAAAAATTTTAAAAGCTACTCAAACTATTTTTTTAGTCTCGCTTCCGCTGCGGGTACAATTTTTCCCTACAATTGGTATCAGAGCCTAGGTTGAACCCTTTTAATTAATTAACGTATATTTACGTGGATCGATTTCTTTTTATTGTGATTATGCATGTTTTAGAAAGAGATGACACTCTAGGTATTCGCATATATAATTACATGTGATGTATGGATTTATATATGTTTTTATGTGGATTGTTATTGCTCGATTTTGGTCCTAGATTTTCAATGTATTTTTGTTATGGAATTGTAACAAGAAGGGTGGTCTATCATCGCCATAATTCCTTCTTGGTAGTTGCTAGGTTTTATTTTTTTTATATATGTGCAGTATTTTTTTTTAATACTACTGCAGTTTTTTTTTATTTTATTTTTTAAGTGCAGTTTTTTTTTATGTAAAAATACTGCAGTGATAAAAAAAAAAAAAAAAGGGAATACTGCAGTATTTATTATTTTATATCGCTGTAATATATTTGGGTGTTGAAGATTTGAAGACACGAAGAAAAACGAAGCAACCGGAACCGAGAACGAGCACCGTGCGCACCCTAGGAGTGGATTGGGCTGCGCATGGCAAGCCCAAACCTTGGTGGGCTGCGCATGGCAGCCTTGTGTGGTCTCATTGGCTGCGCAAGGCAGCCCCTTATGTGGGGTTGTGGGCTGTGCAAGCCTAAGGGAGGAGGCCGAAGGATGAGCTTATGGTTGATGGGCCACTCGAAGATCTTGTATTTCTATTTCAATGTAATTTACTTGTTTTTCTAGGATGGGCCAAAATTGTTGCTATTTATTTTATGCTTAAATATTACAATATTTGTTGTTGTATGATAACATGACATATAGAATAGGAGTGCCACTCATATATCTCTTTTGGTATGAACATGCATTGAATGATTTAGGTATCTAAATTGGCATCTAGATAACTTGGTAAATCATTCTATGGGATTTAATCACACGCCTTAAATAATTGAGTGGGAGAAGGTGTTTTTGAAACACCTATGGCTTCCAAGATTAGTTGAGCTTAATTATTTTTGGTAATCTCCCAAAGGGGCGTCCATGAATGGAATTAAGCAATATACTTCCTTACAAGGATAGACTAGACAATGGATTCAAACGAGATCTACTCCCAAAGGAGGGATTTTCGTGAGAGAAAATTGAGGGTCGATATCTTGGTAACACACTCAATGTAATTTTATTGATATCCTCCAAAGAGTTCTTGTCAGTAAAATTGCAAGGCTAAAATTGAAAACGCTGGTTGTTATGTTAACAATTAGGTGGGACCTAGTCTAACTAGTAAATGGTGCGAACTCCCAAAGGAGGCGTAACATTTATGGGTGTTAGATCACCGTTGAATTTTTATGATTGAGTTATTCATTTAATTCAAGATAAATATTTAAAAGTGCTTTATAATGATTATTTACTTATATATGATTTGTTTTCATTCAGAAATCATGACCCTATCACTTATGAACATCCTGAAAGATAACACCTTAACTGGAGATAACTATGTAACATGGAAAAGGAAAATTGGGTTGTTGCTGCAAAGTGAAAAACATAAGTTTGTTCTAACTACTCCTAAACCACCTGCTCCTAATATTGAATCAAGCATAATGCAAAGAGATAAGTATGAGCAGTAGAAAACTTCAGATGATATGGCCAAATGTTATATCATGGCCACTATCTCCGACGTGTTGCAACAGCAGCATGAAGGAATGGAGTCTGCTGCTGATATAATGATGTCTCTAGAGGAGATGTTTGCTATGAAGTCCAGGACGACTAAGAGAGAGGTAGTGACTGCTTTTATGAATCTTAGGATGAAACTTGGACAGGCTGTGAAGGATCACATGATGAAAGTCATAGCACATCTCAACATTGCTGAACTGCATGGCGTTGAGATAGATGGTGAGACAAAAATTGATATGGTTGTCAATTCATTGTCAGATTCCTTTGATCAGTTCAAATTGGACTACACTTTGAACAAAAAGGAATACACCTTACAGAGCCTGATGCAAGATGTTCAAAGTGCTGAAAAGATCCTTGTGAAAGGCAAAGGTCAAGAGATTCATATGGTTGGTAAAGTTGCTACTGTTAAGGCCCGTCAAAAGGTCAAGAAACAACAGAAGAAAAAGCAACTTGGGCCTACCAAGAAGGAGACCAAGAAAGTAACCAAGATCAAAGGGAAATGCTTCCTTTGTGGTGAAAAGGGAAATTGGAAGAGAAATTGCCCAAAGTCTCAGAACAAGAAGGAAGAAGGTAATTTGAATTATCTTGAAACATGTTTTTTGGCTGATTCTACAGATTCTTGGATCATAGACTCAGGAGCCACTAATCATGTTTGTTATTCCTTGCAGGGGTTCCAAGAAAGGAGAAGGCTGAATAAGAATGAGATCAATTTGCGCTTGGGCAACGGAATGTTAGTGTCTGCAAGTGCAGTGGGAGATATTAGAGTTTGTTTGGATTCTAGAAGGCATTTAGATTTAATAGACGTTTATTATGTACCTCAATTCAAGAGGAATTTAATTTCAGTTTCTTGTTTGAATAAATTTGGATATTCGGTTACTTTTAATAAAGTTTTTATTATTAGTAAGAATGACAAAGTTATTTGCAAAGGTACATTGGAAAACGGTCTATACTTTTTGCATAGAAATATCTCTCACTCGTTAGACACAGAAATAACGGAACCTAATCATAAAAGAGTAAAATTATCAACAGATGAAACCTACCTTTGGCATTTACGCTTAGGTCATATTAACCTTAATAGGATTAAAAGATTGGTAAGTGACAGACCTTTGAGTGACTTAAAGGTTGATGATCTACCAACTTGTGAATCTTGTTTGGAAGGTAAAATGACCAAAATGACGTTCTCTGCCAAAGGTGCCAGAGCCACTGAATGTTTAGGATTGATACACACTGATGTATGTGGACCTATGAGCATTCAAGCTAGAGGTGGATATGAGTACTTCATCACTTTCACAGATGATTACTCAAGATTTGGCTATGTGTATCTCATACGACATAAGTCGGATGCTTTTGACATGTTCAAAGCATTTAAAGCTGAAGTGGAAAATCAGCTTGAGAAACACATAAAAATCTTGAGATCTGATCGTGGTGGAGAATATCTATCTGGTGAGTTTCAGCAATATCTTATTGATAATGGGATAGTTTCTCAGTTTTCTGCACCTGGTACACCTCAACAAAATGGGGTAGCAGAAAGGAGAAGTAGAACTCTTTTGGATATGGTTAGGTCTATGTTGAGTTATTCAACACTTCCTATTTCTTTCTGGGGATATGCTTTACAAACTGCAATATACATTCTAAACCATGTACCATCTAAGTCTGTTCCTAAAACACCGCATGAGTTGTGGACTGGGCGCAAGCCTAATTTACGACACTTAAGGATATTTGGATGTCCTACGCACGTGTTAAAAGGAAAGACAGAAAAGATGGAGTCACTTCAGAAACATGTATATTTGTAGGGTATCCGAAAGAAACTAAAGGATATTATTTTTATAGTCCTTCAGATCTTAAAGTATTTGTTTCGACAAATGCTAAATTTCTGGAAAAGGACTATATGAATGATTTTGTGCCTAAAAGTAGAATTGTCCTGAATGAGATGTTAGGAGATACAATTCCACGAGAGGTTACACAACCTAACCCAATTGTAAGTTCCGATCCAACACAAGGTCAACAACCTACCATTCCTTGTCGTAGTGGGAGGGTTAGAACACAACCCGAAAGATACATCGGTCTGGGAGAATCTGTAGAGAATCTCCCGGACGACGATGATCCCTATACGTACAAGGAAGCTATGGAGGATGTTGATAGTCGCCATTGGCAAAAGGCAATGCAATCCAAGATTGAATCTATGTTCGATAACAAAGTCTGGTCCCTTGTAGACTTGCCTAAAGGGATAAAACCCATTGGGTGCAAGTGGGTATACAAGAGGAAAAGAGGTATGGATGGAAATGTGGAAACCTTTAAAGCTAGATTGGTAGCTAAAGGGTATACACAGAATGAAGGTATCGATTATGAGGAAACCTTCTCTCCTGTGGCCATGCTTAAATCCATTAGGATACTCTTATCCATTTCAGCATCTTTAGATCTAGAGATTTGGCAAATGGACGTCAAGACAGCTTTCCTTAATGGAAGTCTTGACGAAAGCATCTACATGATGCAACCAGAGGGATTCATTGAAAAGGGCTAAATGGAAAGGGTATGCAAGTTGCAGAAATCCATATATGGATTAAAGCAAGCATCCAGATCCTGGAACATAAGGTTCGATCAAGCTGTCAAAGGTTTTGGATTTATTCAGAATCTTGACGAACCTTGTGTATACAAAAGGATTAAGGGCGACAAGTTGGTTTTCCTGATTCTTTATGTTGATGATATACTACTCATCGGAAACGATGTAGGTGTATTGACATCAGTAAAAGAATGGTTAGCAAAACAATTTGATATGAAGGACTTAGGAGAAGCAAGTTTTATTCTAGGTATCCAAGTTATAAGGGATAGAAAGAATAGAACGATTGCATTATCCCAAGCTTCATACATAGACAAAATCTTGTCTAGGTTTTCCATGCAGGATTCCAAGAAAGGTAACAATGTTACCTTTCAGACATGGAATCAAGCTTTCTAAGGAACAAGTTCCTAAGAATGAGCATGAAGAGCAGTTCATGAGTAGAGTTCCATATGCCTCGGCAGTTGGAAGTCTCATGTATGCAATGCTCTGCACTAGACCAGATATTTGTTTTGCTGTTGGCATAGTTAGCAGGTTTCAATCGAAGCCTGGTCCTGATCACTGGACGGCAGTCAAGCATATTTTCAAGTATCTCAAGAGAACGAGAGATAATATGCTTGTATACTCTGGAGGGGATTTGATTCCCGTTGGGTATACAGATTCTGATTTTCAATCAGATTCTGACTCCAGAAAATCCACATCAGGGGCTGTGTTTACTATTGGAGGAGGAGCAATTATATGGAGGAGTATCAAGCAATCTTGTATTGCTGATTCCACCATGGAAGCTGAGTATGTTGCTGCATGCGAGGCTGCCAAAGAGGCTGTTTGGCTCTGTCAATTCTTGATTGACTTGGAAGTGGTTCCTAGTGCGAATAAGCAGATCACTATCTACTGTGACAACAGTGGAGCAGTGGCTAATTCGAAAGAACCAAGAAGTCACAAGAGAGGTAAACACATTGAAAGGAAATATCATCTTTTAAGGGAGATTGTTCAAAGAGGTGACGTGACGATTACCAAAATCGCGTCAGCAGAAAATCTAGCAGATCCCTTCACAAAGGCTCTACCTCAGAAGAGTTTCAATGGGCACCTAGAGAACATGGGCTTGAGAGATATGACACATTTGCTATAGCGCAAGTGGGAGATTGTTAGGATTATGCTCAATAGCAAGAGTGTAATAGTGTAATTAACAATCTTTTTTCATATTAATAAAGTGATTTCTGTTTTAAACAAATCTTATAGCATTTATAGTTTAATAATTGTTAAAGTAAATAATAAGGTCTAAAGACTATGAGAAAAGAAGAATTGTTCATACATCTGGATATGTATGTGGTAGACACAATTCTTTAGTTAGTCTTGAATATCGTTCACAACTTAAGTTAAAGGTTGGGCACCTTTATCTTGTTAAAGTTGTAGAATTCTTTTGCTAGCATTTGAGTGGGATCAAATGAGATATGATGAGTCTAAAATCATCGGAGTGTCTTCGAGCAAAAGAATCTAGTGCACTGGGTGCATTGAACATGATCACAATGAAATACTTTATCTATAACCGTCAGTAGATAAAAGTAATTTCATTATCAGGACAATCGGAGAGTCTATCTTAATCCTGAGATAAATGATGGACTTATGGTTGCAGGTGATATCATTTGAGCTATCAATGAGTACGATTATATCGCATAGTCTATCCTCGATAGTTTGGTGATATTCATTTGTTAATCGATAGAGGACTTCATTTATAGATATGGACATCGTGGCTCCATTTATCAAATGAGAGTATAATATCATCATATGGATGTTTTGAGGTAATTGGATATTAAATCTCAACGTTGAGTTTTCAATAGTGTCTATTGAAAACATGGCTTCTGGACAAGTCAAAATATCCAAGTTCAAAACGTGGTCATATGAGTAAATATGGTAACTTGGAGAGTTATAGGCGGTCTATGAACTCTTGGCGATTACTGATATTAATCACGAGGATACACTATCTCCAATATGATTGTCTAGGGTATGAATGAGGAAGCATCTTCCTTTTCTGTCTTTATTTAAGAGTTCAATTTTAGCTCTTTAGTGGAATGAGCTAAAATTAATGGATCGGACCTAAGTGAATCATTTGTTGATTGTGATTAGGTTATGTCTATTGGAGCTTAAATTTAGATAGCCAGCCAAGATCCCCAATCCACACGGACTTGCATGGATCACTTGATATATTCTACCGGACCAATTTAAGGTCCATCTAGAATTGCAATTTAAAATATTAAGAATATAATTTGCACATTATTTATGTAATGGGCTGCACAATTATATTTATATATTAATGGATGACATGTGGGCTTGTTTCTTTTAGTAAGAATGGGTCTAGTTCACATGTGGGCTTTTTATTTAAAGTCGTATGGATTTAATGAAATAAGAAAAATAATATTTGGCCCAATATATACATGCGGGGCGGCAAGGTGCTAAAATAGCATTTAATATTATTTTGTTTTCATTATTTAATTAAATAAGAATTAATTAATTTATTAATTAATTGTTTAATTAAGTAACAAATCTTTTCTAAATAGGAAATATGATTCCTATTTGTATACTATTGGTAGTAGCATAATTAAATAGAAAGACTTGTTTGACAAGGAAATAAATAATTAATTTTATTTATTTAATCAAATAGGAAGTTTTTTTATATTAGTCAAATAAGGAATAAAAGATTATTGAGTTGGATTAGGGTTTGGAAATCTTAAACAAAATAGGAATTAGGGTGCAAAACATACTCTTTTTTT
This sequence comes from Acer campestre, assembly GCA_954870605.1. Classification (NCBI taxonomy): domain Eukaryota; kingdom Viridiplantae; phylum Streptophyta; class Magnoliopsida; order Sapindales; family Sapindaceae; genus Acer; species Acer campestre. The sequence continues at coordinate 25,750,472 of OX940800.1, read as the reverse complement.
GTAGGAGGATTTGCGGCAACCCTAGTGAATTTTGGGGAAAGATTTCTGTTAACCGCCTTTTCTGGCAGAGGACCAAAGAAGAATTTCCCATCCTTACCAAGTAGAGGGATGCCGCGAGAAGCATCTAGCTACCTCTGAAAGGAACCAAGATCAACACACATATCTATTTATCGTGGTCTAGATAGCCCAGTAGAAGGATGCTGCACCCGCAGGACCCCGCTGATCCCGCTGGACCCCGCAGATCCCGCTGGACCCCGCAGATCCCGCAGTACCCCGCAGGACCCCGCTGATCCCGCAGTACCCCGCTGACCCCGCGGACCCCGCCGGACCCCGGTGGACCCCGCGGACCCCGCTGGACCCCGTGGTACCCCGTACCCTGTGACTAGTCCTCCAAACTCCTCCCGACCACCTAGCATACAAGACATCGATAAAGGAGGTCGTAAATACCAAGGAAGAGCTAGACCACACCAAGAGTTTATGTAAACAAGGAAATTGCCTTGTTTCTCGCCATTCAAGAGTCCTATATTAAAGAGGAGTCAACTCTTTAATTTCTAAAAGGAATCACTTGATTCTGGGGAATCAATCCCACGATCTTCTCGCCTATCAACATGGAAACGCCCCGTAAATTGCTAGGTCATTGGATTGAATTTATGGGAGTGAACAACAAGAAATAAGACCTATATATATGACAAGATTTTCAACGGTAGAGAGGACTTTTTTTGGCCGCTGGGGGCTAGCTTCTTTCCTTCTCCTCTTATTTTCTATTGATTAGAGAAAAGGGCATATGCCCACCTATGATTGTAAGCTCTCTGGAGCACTTATGTTGTATTATTCTCCTACTTGTGTAAGCTCCCCGGAGCACGCCTTATTGATAAATATATAAATGATTTCTTTCCGCCGGATACTACCTAGGGGTTTTTCAGCATATGATCATGCGTGATGCTTTTTCCCCCTAGGCCAGTCCACCTTCTATCAAAAAGACTTGTCATTCTCTCCCTCGTATCTATTTTATTACACATGTATGTAAGTTTATCATTGAAGAGCTCCTATCCCATATCCTACTTGCTTGCTTGCTATCCGGGTCGGGGAATCACAATGGAGATCTAGAAAAGAGTATGGGATGCGGGATTCGGGATACGGGGTATGAGGGACGGGACACGGGGTGCCGAGTACCGAACGCGGGGTATCGGGGTCCATAGAGAGGGATCACAACCCTTACTCCGACGTGGGAACCCCCAAGCGCCATCTTCTCCATGTGCTTGAAGCCCCGACAGTCGGGATGATATTTTCTCCTACCTACTGCACCTCACTCCAGAATCTTTTACTCGTACAAACCATGGTACCTAGAGGTACCTACCCCGCTGCAGCCTGCCAGGTAGCAGTTTGAGGGTGTTAATTGAAGTTCCTCACCCAGAGCGAATTTACGGTTAACATTTTGGCGCCGTCTGTGGGAAGTTCACTAGACCAATGTGGCTTCCTTGTCTCTACATGAGCGTATGTTTCTCTATCTCTTACATATTATCACTTTACATGTGATTTAGTGCATTCCGCTGCTATATTCACTACATGTTTATACCATGATGCCATGATACCTTGTTTCACCCTGCTAGTTCCTTTATTACCAATATGATTTTATAAAAATTTGCATGAATCATGTGAACTAAATCATCGCCTATTATAATCGGTTGATATTTCGCCTTATATATGTTGCTACTTGAATACGTTGAACATGCGGAGTGCATCTCGATGTAGCTCTATGAGATCTAATTAATCTATTGCCGAGCAAGCTTAGTTATTCGTGGCATATTATTCATGCGGTTTACCCTTTCTCCATATTTGTATGTACTGCATGTGCACCACGAGTGGTGCTCACTTTGTCATCTGACAACTTTTGTTTGATGTGGAGCGAATATAACGTGTGGGACTCCTAGTGGAGCCGGCCTACTATGCTGCCCTTCTGAAACAGACCTGCTCCGGTACATCTAGAGCTCCTATGCAGTAGAGCAATTTGGAAGATTTTCGATCAAGCCTGAGAAAACAGCATCTGCTGATGGGTCAACTTCAAAAATTAAACTGTATCATCTCCGAAGGAACGGGCTTTCGCGCCCTATATGGTTGGAAAGATACGGAAGTTAGCTTTCCACAGAATTTTACGGTTTGTGATTTCGACTTTTCTTGAAGGAGTTATGACCATTTTACTACTCAAAGGTCAGCAGGAATTTCTATGCGGGCAGCATCTGCTGATGGGTCAACTTCAAAAATTAAACTGTATCATCTCCGAAGGAACGGGCTTTTGCGCCCTATATGGTTAGAAAGATACGGAAGTTAGCTTTCCACAGAATTTTACGGTTTGTGATGTCGAGTTTTCTTGAAGGAGTTATGACCATTTTACTACTCAAAGGTCAGCAGGAATTTCTATGCGGGCAGCATCTGCTGATGGGTCAACTTCAAAAATTAAACTGTATCATCTCCGAAGGAACAGGCTTTCGCGCCCTATATGGTTGGAAAGATACGGAAATTAGCTTTCCACAGAATTTTACGGTTTGTGATTTCGAGTTTTCTTGAAGGAGTTATGACCATTTTACTACTCAAAGGTCAGCAGGAATTTCTATGCGGGCAGCATCTGCTGATGGGTCAACTTCAAAAATTAAACTGTATCATCTCCGAAGGAACAGGCTTTCGCGCCCTATATGGTTGGAAAGATACGGAAGTTAGCTTTCCACAGAATTTTACGGTTTGTGATTTCGAGTTTTCTTGAAGGAGTTATGACCATTTTATTGCCCAAAGGTCAGCCCAGAATTTCTACGCGGTATTTGGGAAACAAAGCATGGCGGGCTACCTATTTGGGAATGAAGGAGTAGCACGACCGGTAGAAGACCAGCATCATGTAGGAGGCTCCTCACTTTTGTACCGGGCCCCTCAACGCCCAAGTGAGCCTCCTAGGTTCCAGTTCATCCGAGTGGAGTCCAGAGCCTCATTTCAGCCGTTGGGTACTTCTTGATGCCCTAGCAAGCCTCTGGACCAGCATCATGTAGGAGGCTCCTCACTTTTGTACCGGGCCCCTCAACGCCCAAGTGAGCCTCCTAGGTTCCAGTTTCATCCGAGTGGAGTCCAGAGCCTCTTTTCAGCCGCTGGGTACTTCTTGAAGCCCTAGCAAGCCTCTAGACCAGCATCATGCAGGAGGCTCCTCACTTTGTACCGGGCCCCTCAACGCCCAAGTGAGCCTCCTAGGTTCCAGTTCATCCGAGTGGAGTCCAGAGCCTCATTTCAGCCGTTGGGTACTTCTTGATGCCCTAGCAAGCCTCTGGACCAGCATCATGTAGGAGGCTCCTCACTTTTGTACCGGGCCCCTCAACGCCCAAGTGAGCCTCCTAGGTTCCAGTTTCGTCCGAGTGGAGTCCAGAGCCTCTTTTCAGCCGCTGGGTTCCAGTTCGTCCGAGTGGAGTCCAGAGCCTCATTTCAGCCGCTGGGTACTTCTTGATGCCCTAGCCAGCCTCTGGACCAGCATCATGCAGGAGGCTCCTCACTTTTGTACCGGGCCCCTCAACGCCCAAGTGAGCCTCCTAGGTTCCAGTTCATCCGAGTGGAGTCCAGAGCCTCATTTCAGCCGCTGGGTACTTCTTGATGCCCTAGCAAGCCTCTGGACCAGCATCATGCAGGAGGCTCCTCACTTTTGTACCGGGCCCCTCAACGCCCAAGTGAGCCTCCTAGGTTCCAGTTCATCCGAGTGGAGTCCAGAGCCTCATTTCAGCTGTTGGGTACTTCTTGATGCCCTAGCAAGCCTCTGGACCAGCATCATGTAGGAGGCTCCTCACTTTTGTACCGGGCCCCTCAACGCCCAAGTGAGCCTCCTAGGTTCCAGTACGTCCGAGTGGAGTCCAGAGCCTCATTTCAGCTGTTGGGTACTTCTTGATGCCCTAGCAAGCCTCTGGACCAGCATCATGTAGGAGGCTCCTCACTTTTGTACCGGGCCCCTCAACGCCCAAGTGAGCCTCCTAGGTTCCAGTACGTCCGAGTGGAGTCCAGAGTCTCATTTCAGCCGCTGGGTACTTCTTGATGTCCTAGCAAGCCTCTGGACTAGCATCATGTAGGAGGCTCCTCACTTTTGTACCGGGCCCTTCAACGCCCAAGTGAGCCTCCTGGGTTCCGATTCGTCCGAGTGGAGTCCAGAGTCTCATTTCAGCCGCTGGGTACTTCTTGATGCCCTAGCAAGCCTCTAGACCAGCATCATGTAGGAGGCTCCTCACTTTTGTACCGGGCCCCTCAACGCCCAAGTGAGCCTCCTAGGTTCCAGTTCGTCCGAGTGGAGTCCAGAGTCTCATTTCAGCCGCTGGGTACTTCTTGATGTCCTAGCAAGCCTCTGGACTAGCATCATGTAGGAGGCTCCTCACTTTTGTACCGGGCCCTTCAACGCCCAAGTGAGCCTCTTGGGTTCCGATTCGTCCGAGTGGAGTCCAGAGTCTCATTTCAGCCGCTGGGTACTTCTTGATGTCCTAGCAAGCCTCTGGACTAGTATCATGCAGGAGGCTCCTCACTTTTGTACCGGGCCCCTCAACGTCCAAGTGAGCCTCCTAGGTTCCAGTCTGTCCGAGTGGAGTCTATAGCCTCATTTCAGTTGCTGGGGACTTCTAGGATCCAAGACATGCCCTGGACCAGGTTAACCCCTCCAGGAGGATCTCCATTACCGAATTTCCTAAGTACCGAGAGAGCTACATAGCGCTCTTGATGCCCTGGACCGGGTCAACCCCTCCAGGAGGATCGCCATAACAGACCAGGAGGGTTTTATAGCACTCCTGATGCCATAGACTGGGTAAACCCCTCTAGGAGGATCTCCATTACCGAGTCAAGACCAGGAGAACTACATAGTACTCCTGATGCCTTGGATGGGGCCAACCCCGCCAAGAGGATCTCCATTGTTAAAGCGCCTCAAGACCAGGAAATAGCCTAAGGGCGCTCCTGCTGCCTCGGTCGGGGAATACCCTCCTCCGAGAAGCCTGGTGCTAAAGTGGCCTTAGTTGCCTACCAGGACAGCCTTGGTCGGGGAATACCCTCCTCCGAGAAGCCTGGTGCTAAAGTGGCCTTAGTTGCCTACCAGGACAGATTACAGTAAGAGTCGGGATGCCTCAGGGTACCTGGTTCCTTACTTCGCCTCGAGACCAGGGGATAGCCTCAGGGCGCTCCTGATGCCTTGGACGGGGCCAACCCCGCCAAGAGGACCTCCATTGTTAAAGCGCCTCAAGACCAGGAAATAGCCTAAGGGCGCTCCTGCTGCCTCGGTCGGGGAATACCCTCCTCCGAGAAGCCTGGTGCTAAAGTGGCCTTAGTTGCCTACCAGGACAGCCTTGGTCGGGGAATACCCTCCTCCGAGAAGTCTGGTGCTAAAGTGGCCTTAGTTGCCTACCAGGACAGATTACAGTAAGAGTCGGGATGCCTCAGGGTACCTGGTTCCTTACTTCGCCTCGAGACCAGGGGATAGCCTCAGGGCGCTCCTGATGCCTTGGACGGGGCCAACCCCGCCAAGAGGATCTCCATTGTTAAAGCGCCTCAAGACCAGGAAATAGCCTAAGGGCGCTCCTGCTGCCTTGGTCGGGGAATACCCTCCTCCGAGAAGCCTGGTGCTAAAGTGGCCTTAGTTGCCTACCAGGACAGACTTTCGCCATTTCGAGACCAGGAAATAGCCTTACAGCACTCCTGATGCCCTGGACCGGGCCAACCCCTCCAGGAGGATCTCCATTACTGAATCGCCTTGAGACCAAGAAATAGCCTTACGGCGCTCTTGCTGCCTTGGTCGGGAAACACCTTCCTCCAAGAAGCCTGGTGCTAAAGTGGCATAAGCTGCCTACCAGGACAGATCATCAAAAGGATCAGGATCCCTTATACGGGACACCTGGTGCCACAGATTCGCTATATGAAGACCTGGTGCAAAGGTGGTCTTAGCTGCCTATTAGGACGTTTTCGCCAAGGTACCAGGATTCCTAGAACAGGAATGCCAGGTACCCAGATTCACCATATTCCCTACAGTGATCCGCCACAGCTCATCTATTTTTGCAGGAATGACTAGTACCATGGTTCGCCTAAAGCGAAGTGTGCAGAGAATGGTTTTCGTTTAAAGTAATGGCTACCAACAAAGAAAGATGAGCAAAATTCTTCATGTATTACATATCCTGACTCCAACCCCTACTAGGTATCGGTGTTCAAGTCAGGGGGGACTTCTGTTAACCGCCTTTTCTGGCAGAGGACCAAAGAAGAATTTCCCATCCTTACCAAGTAGAGGGATGCCGCGAGAAGCATCTAGCTACCTCTGAAAGGAACCAAGATCAACACACATATCTATTTATCGTGGTCTAGATAGCCCAGTAGAAGGATGCTGCACCCGCAGGACCCCGCTGATCCCGCTGGACCCCGCAGATCCCGCAGTACCCCGCTGGACCTCGCTGATCCCGCTGGACCCCGCAGATCCCGCAGTACCCCGCAGGACCCCGCTGGACCCCGCTGATCCCGCAGTACCCCGCTGACCCCGCGGACCCCGCCGGACCCCGGTGGACCCCGCGGACCCCGCTGGACCCCGTGGTACCCCGTACCCTGTGACTAGTCCTCCAAACTCCTCCCGACCACCTAGCATACAAGACATCGATAAAGGAGGTCGTAAATACCAAGGAAGAGCTAGACCACACCAAGAGTTTATGTAAACAAGGAAATTGCCTTGTTTCTCGCCATTCAAGAGTCCTATATTAAAGAGGAGTCAACTCTTTAATTTCTAAAAGGAATCACTTGATTCTGGGGAATCAATCCCACGATCTTCTCGCCTATCAACATGGAAACGCCCCGTAAATTGCTAGGTCATTGGATTGAATTTATGGGAGTGAACAACAAGAAATAAGACCTATATATATGACAAGATTTTCAACGGTAGAGAGGACTTTTTTTGGCCGCTGGGGGCTAGCTTCTTTCCTTCTCCTCTTATTTTCTATTGATTAGAGAAAAGGGCATATGCCCACCTATGATTGTAAGCTCTCTGGAGCACTTATGTTGTATTATTCTCCTACTTGTGTAAGCTCCCCGGAGCACGCCTTATTGATAAATATATAAATGATTTCTTTCCGCCGGATACTACCTAGGGGTTTTTCAGCATATGATCATGCGTGATGCTTTTTCCCCCTAGGCCAGTCCACCTTCTATCAAAAAGACTTGTCATTCTCTCCCTCGTATCTATTTTATTACACATGTATGTAAGTTTATCATTGAAGAGCTCCTATCCCATATCCTACTTGCTTGCTTGCTATCCGGGTCGGGGAATCACAATGGAGATCTAGAAAAGAGTATGGGATGCGGGATTCGGGATACGGGGTATGAGGGACGGGACACGGGGTGCCGAGTACCGAACGCGGGGTATCGGGGTCCATAGAGAGGGATCACAACCCTTACTCCGACGTGGGAACCCCCAAGCGCCATCTTCTCCATGTGCTTGAAGCCCCGACAGTCGGGATGATATTTTCTCCTACCTACTGCACCTCACTCCAGAATCTTTTACTCGTACAAACCATGGTACCTAGAGGTACCTACCCCGCTGCAGCCTGCCAGGTAGCAGTTTGAGGGTGTTAATTGAAGTTCCTCACCCAGAGCGAATTTACGGTTAACATTTTGGCGCCGTCTGTGGGAAGTTCACTAGACCAATGTGGCTTCCTTGTCTCTACATGAGCGTATGTTTCTCTATCTCTTACATATTATCACTTTACATGTGATTTAGTGCATTCCGCTGCTATATTCACTACATGTTTATACCATGATGCCATGATACCTTGTTTCACCCTGCTAGTTCCTTTATTACCAATATGATTTTATAAAAATTTGCATGAATCATGTGAACTAAATCATCGCCTATTATAATCGGTTGATATTTCGCCTTATATATGTTGCTACTTGAATACGTTGAACATGCGGAGTGCATCTCGATGTAGCTCTATGAGATCTAATTAATCTATTGCCGAGCAAGCTTAGTTATTCGTGGCATATTATTCATGCGGTTTACCCTTTCTCCATATTTGTATGTACTGCATGTGCACCACGAGTGGTGCTCACTTTGTCATCTGACAACTTTTGTTTGATGTGGAGCGAATATAACGTGTGGGACTCCTAGTGGAGCCGGCCTACTATGCTGCCCTTCTGAAACAGACCTGCTCCGGTACATCTAGAGCTCCTATGCAGTAGAGCAATTTGGAAGATTTTCGATCAAGCCTGAGAAAACAGCATCTGCTGATGGGTCAACTTCAAAAATTAAACTGTATCATCTCCGAAGGAACGGGCTTTCGCGCCCTATATGGTTGGAAAGATACGGAAGTTAGCTTTCCACAGAATTTTACGGTTTGTGATTTCGACTTTTCTTGAAGGAGTTATGACCATTTTACTACTCAAAGGTCAGCAGGAATTTCTATGCGGGCAGCATCTGCTGATGGGTCAACTTCAAAAATTAAACTGTATCATCTCCGAAGGAACGGGCTTTTGCGCCCTATATGGTTAGAAAGATACGGAAGTTAGCTTTCCACAGAATTTTACGGTTTGTGATGTCGAGTTTTCTTGAAGGAGTTATGACCATTTTACTACTCAAAGGTCAGCAGGAATTTCTATGCGGGCAGCATCTGCTGATGGGTCAACTTCAAAAATTAAACTGTATCATCTCCGAAGGAACAGGCTTTCGCGCCCTATATGGTTGGAAAGATACGGAAATTAGCTTTCCACAGAATTTTACGGTTTGTGATTTCGAGTTTTCTTGAAGGAGTTATGACCATTTTACTACTCAAAGGTCAGCAGGAATTTCTATGCGGGCAGCATCTGCTGATGGGTCAACTTCAAAAATTAAACTGTATCATCTCCGAAGGAACAGGCTTTCGCGCCCTATATGGTTGGAAAGATACGGAAGTTAGCTTTCCACAGAATTTTACGGTTTGTGATTTCGAGTTTTCTTGAAGGAGTTATGACCATTTTATTGCCCAAAGGTCAGCCCAGAATTTCTACGCGGTATTTGGGAAACAAAGCATGGCGGGCTACCTATTTGGGAATGAAGGAGTAGCACGACCGGTAGAAGACCAGCATCATGTAGGAGGCTCCTCACTTTTGTACCGGGCCCCTCAACGCCCAAGTGAGCCTCCTAGGTTCCAGTTCATCCGAGTGGAGTCCAGAGCCTCATTTCAGCCGTTGGGTACTTCTTGATGCCCTAGCAAGCCTCTGGACCAGCATCATGTAGGAGGCTCCTCACTTTTGTACCGGGCCCCTCAACGCCCAAGTGAGCCTCCTAGGTTCCAGTTTCATCCGAGTGGAGTCCAGAGCCTCTTTTCAGCCGCTGGGTACTTCTTGAAGCCCTAGCAAGCCTCTAGACCAGCATCATGCAGGAGGCTCCTCACTTTGTACCGGGCCCCTCAACGCCCAAGTGAGCCTCCTAGGTTCCAGTTCATCCGAGTGGAGTCCAGAGCCTCATTTCAGCCGTTGGGTACTTCTTGATGCCCTAGCAAGCCTCTGGACCAGCATCATGTAGGAGGCTCCTCACTTTTGTACCGGGCCCCTCAACGCCCAAGTGAGCCTCCTAGGTTCCAGTTTCGTCCGAGTGGAGTCCAGAGCCTCTTTTCAGCCGCTGGGTTCCAGTTCGTCCGAGTGGAGTCCAGAGCCTCATTTCAGCCGCTGGGTACTTCTTGATGCCCTAGCCAGCCTCTGGACCAGCATCATGCAGGAGGCTCCTCACTTTTGTACCGGGCCCCTCAACGCCCAAGTGAGCCTCCTAGGTTCCAGTTCATCCGAGTGGAGTCCAGAGCCTCATTTCAGCCGCTGGGTACTTCTTGATGCCCTAGCAAGCCTCTGGACCAGCATCATGCAGGAGGCTCCTCACTTTTGTACCGGGCCCCTCAACGCCCAAGTGAGCCTCCTAGGTTCCAGTTCATCCGAGTGGAGTCCAGAGCCTCATTTCAGCTGTTGGGTACTTCTTGATGCCCTAGCAAGCCTCTGGACCAGCATCATGTAGGAGGCTCCTCACTTTTGTACCGGGCCCCTCAACGCCCAAGTGAGCCTCCTAGGTTCCAGTACGTCCGAGTGGAGTCCAGAGCCTCATTTCAGCTGTTGGGTACTTCTTGATGCCCTAGCAAGCCTCTGGACCAGCATCATGTAGGAGGCTCCTCACTTTTGTACCGGGCCCCTCAACGCCCAAGTGAGCCTCCTAGGTTCCAGTACGTCCGAGTGGAGTCCAGAGTCTCATTTCAGCCGCTGGGTACTTCTTGATGTCCTAGCAAGCCTCTGGACTAGCATCATGTAGGAGGCTCCTCACTTTTGTACCGGGCCCTTCAACGCCCAAGTGAGCCTCCTGGGTTCCGATTCGTCCGAGTGGAGTCCAGAGTCTCATTTCAGCCGCTGGGTACTTCTTGATGCCCTAGCAAGCCTCTAGACCAGCATCATGTAGGAGGCTCCTCACTTTTGTACCGGGCCCCTCAACGCCCAAGTGAGCCTCCTAGGTTCCAGTTCGTCCGAGTGGAGTCCAGAGTCTCATTTCAGCCGCTGGGTACTTCTTGATGTCCTAGCAAGCCTCTGGACTAGCATCATGTAGGAGGCTCCTCACTTTTGTACCGGGCCCTTCAACGCCCAAGTGAGCCTCTTGGGTTCCGATTCGTCCGAGTGGAGTCCAGAGTCTCATTTCAGCCGCTGGGTACTTCTTGATGTCCTAGCAAGCCTCTGGACTAGTATCATGCAGGAGGCTCCTCACTTTTGTACCGGGCCCCTCAACGTCCAAGTGAGCCTCCTAGGTTCCAGTCTGTCCGAGTGGAGTCTATAGCCTCATTTCAGTTGCTGGGGACTTCTAGGATCCAAGACATGCCCTGGACCAGGTTAACCCCTCCAGGAGGATCTCCATTACCGAATTTCCTAAGTACCGAGAGAGCTACATAGCGCTCTTGATGCCCTGGACCGGGTCAACCCCTCCAGGAGGATCGCCATAACAGACCAGGAGGGTTTTATAGCACTCCTGATGCCATAGACTGGGTAAACCCCTCTAGGAGGATCTCCATTACCGAGTCAAGACCAGGAGAACTACATAGTACTCCTGATGCCTTGGATGGGGCCAACCCCGCCAAGAGGATCTCCATTGTTAAAGCGCCTCAAGACCAGGAAATAGCCTAAGGGCGCTCCTGCTGCCTCGGTCGGGGAATACCCTCCTCCGAGAAGCCTGGTGCTAAAGTGGCCTTAGTTGCCTACCAGGACAGCCTTGGTCGGGGAATACCCTCCTCCGAGAAGCCTGGTGCTAAAGTGGCCTTAGTTGCCTACCAGGACAGATTACAGTAAGAGTCGGGATGCCTCAGGGTACCTGGTTCCTTACTTCGCCTCGAGACCAGGGGATAGCCTCAGGGCGCTCCTGATGCCTTGGACGGGGCCAACCCCGCCAAGAGGACCTCCATTGTTAAAGCGCCTCAAGACCAGGAAATAGCCTAAGGGCGCTCCTGCTGCCTCGGTCGGGGAATACCCTCCTCCGAGAAGCCTGGTGCTAAAGTGGCCTTAGTTGCCTACCAGGACAGCCTTGGTCGGGGAATACCCTCCTCCGAGAAGTCTGGTGCTAAAGTGGCCTTAGTTGCCTACCAGGACAGATTACAGTAAGAGTCGGGATGCCTCAGGGTACCTGGTTCCTTACTTCGCCTCGAGACCAGGGGATAGCCTCAGGGCGCTCCTGATGCCTTGGACGGGGCCAACCCCGCCAAGAGGATCTCCATTGTTAAAGCGCCTCAAGACCAGGAAATAGCCTAAGGGCGCTCCTGCTGCCTTGGTCGGGGAATACCCTCCTCCGAGAAGCCTGGTGCTAAAGTGGCCTTAGTTGCCTACCAGGACAGACTTTCGCCATTTCGAGACCAGGAAATAGCCTTACAGCACTCCTGATGCCCTGGACCGGGCCAACCCCTCCAGGAGGATCTCCATTACTGAATCGCCTTGAGACCAAGAAATAGCCTTACGGCGCTCTTGCTGCCTTGGTCGGGAAACACCTTCCTCCAAGAAGCCTGGTGCTAAAGTGGCATAAGCTGCCTACCAGGACAGATCATCAAAAGGATCAGGATCCCTTATACGGGACACCTGGTGCCACAGATTCGCTATATGAAGACCTGGTGCAAAGGTGGTCTTAGCTGCCTATTAGGACGTTTTCGCCAAGGTACCAGGATTCCTAGAACAGGAATGCCAGGTACCCAGATTCACCATATTCCCTACAGTGATCCGCCACAGCTCATCTATTTTTGCAGGAATGACTAGTACCATGGTTCGCCTAAAGCGAAGTGTGCAGAGAATGGTTTTCGTTTAAAGTAATGGCTACCAACAAAGAAAGATGAGCAAAATTCTTCATGTATTACATATCCTGACTCCAACCCCTACTAGGTATCGGTGTTCAAGTCAGGGGGGACTTCTGTTAACCGCCTTTTCTGGCAGAGGACCAAAGAAGAATTTCCCATCCTTACCAAGTAGAGGGATGCCGCGAGAAGCATCTAGCTACCTCTGAAAGGAACCAAGATCAACACACATATCTATTTATCGTGGTCTAGATAGCCCAGTAGAAGGATGCTGCACCCGCAGGACCCCGCTGATCCCGCTGGACCCCGCAGATCCCGCAGTACCCCGCTGGACCTCGCTGATCCCGCTGGACCCCGCAGATCCCGCAGTACCCCGCAGGACCCCGCTGGACCCCGCTGATCCCGCAGTACCCCGCTGACCCCGCGGACCCCGCCGGACCCCGGTGGACCCCGCGGACCCCGCTGGACCCCGTGGTACCCCGTACCCTGTGACTAGTCCTCCAAACTCCTCCCGACCACCTAGCATACAAGACATCGATAAAGGAGGTCGTAAATACCAAGGAAGAGCTAGACCACACCAAGAGTTTATGTAAACAAGGAAATTGCCTTGTTTCTCGCCATTCAAGAGTCCTATATTAAAGAGGAGTCAACTCTTTAATTTCTAAAAGGAATCACTTGATTCTGGGGAATCAATCCCACGATCTTCTCGCCTATCAACATGGAAACGCCCCGTAAATTGCTAGGTCATTGGATTGAATTTATGGGAGTGAACAACAAGAAATAAGACCTATATATATGACAAGATTTTCAACGGTAGAGAGGACTTTTTTTGGCCGCTGGGGGCTAGCTTCTTTCCTTCTCCTCTTATTTTCTATTGATTAGAGAAAAGGGCATATGCCCACCTATGATTGTAAGCTCTCTGGAGCACTTATGTTGTATTATTCTCCTACTTGTGTAAGCTCCCCGGAGCACGCCTTATTGATAAATATATAAATGATTTCTTTCCGCCGGATACTACCTAGGGGTTTTTCAGCATATGATCATGCGTGATGCTTTTTCCCCCTAGGCCAGTCCACCTTCTATCAAAAAGACTTGTCATTCTCTCCCTCGTATCTATTTTATTACACATGTATGTAAGTTTATCATTGAAGAGCTCCTATCCCATATCCTACTTGCTTGCTTGCTATCCGGGTCGGGGAATCACAATGGAGATCTAGAAAAGAGTATGGGATGCGGGATTCGGGATACGGGGTATGAGGGACGGGACACGGGGTGCCGAGTACCGAACGCGGGGTATCGGGGTCCATAGAGAGGGATCACAACCCTTACTCCGACGTGGGAACCCCCAAGCGCCATCTTCTCCATGTGCTTGAAGCCCCGACAGTCGGGATGATATTTTCTCCTACCTACTGCACCTCACTCCAGAATCTTTTACTCGTACAAACCATGGTACCTAGAGGTACCTACCCCGCTGCAGCCTGCCAGGTAGCAGTTTGAGGGTGTTAATTGAAGTTCCTCACCCAGAGCGAATTTACGGTTAACAATTTCGGTCACCCTAGGGTAAAAAGGAGAAGAAATTCGGCCACCTATATAAGGCCACTTATAGAATTCGGCCAACCCCCTAAGGCTTGTGTGCAGAATTTTCTTCTTCTTCTTCTTCTTCTTCTCAACCCATAGTTAGAGATCTATTATTCTACTAAAAACAAAAGGAACATAGATTATTCTTTGATTGTATTCTAGTTGCTTATTCATCAATAAGCTTGTGAATACTATATCGATCTAGGTTCACGCGAGTTTCGATCATAAGATTGAGAACTCAAAAGTGACCGGAATAATCTTAGGTTTCTTTAGATTGTTTTTGGGACTAACGAATCAAGAAAAGTTTGTTTAAACCAATCACAGGTTTGCAATTCAAAGAAAGGGAGACCACGCTCCTAGGTGATCCACGTTCGTGCTAGGATTGAAGATCTTGCGGATTACCATCGACGCAAGTCAATCGGATCACGCGACAAGAGGTATTAATCTTTTGTTTATTTTTATATATCTTTAATTAATCAAAAGGGTTTAAGGTTCATAAAATTGGAAAAATTTTAAAAGCTACTCAAACTATTTTCTTAGTCTCGCTTCCGCTGCTGGTACAATTTTTCCCTACACCAATAGGGAAAGGTTTGCTACTGATAGTCTATTGATGGTGGTGTTGTTTTAACGGGGAATAATATGTTCTACAAGGTTGTTTGTATTGGCATAATTCAAGTTAAGATGTTTGTGGTATTATTAGAACTTTGTTCGATATTTTGCATGTACCAGATTTGAAGAATAATCTTATCTTTTTTGGTACAATTGATTCTCAAGGTTATAAGTATTTAGTTGAAGGTTGATTTTTAAGAGTTAGTAAGGGTGCTCTTGTTGCGATAAACGGAAAATTGTCTAATGGCCTCTATGTACTTCAGCGAAACATAGTTATTGGTGCTGCAACTGTTTCATCTTCATTAGATTCAAATTTAGATACTACTCATTTGTGGCATATGAGTGAGGCTAGTATGACTATTTTGAGTAAACGAGGTTTGTTAAATGGTCAACATACAGGCAAATTTGACTTTTGTGAGCATTGTGTTTATGGGAAACAAAGTAGAGTTAAGTTCACCATAGCTATTTATAGGGTATAGGGCACATTGGATTACCGATCGCGCTCAAAATGTTCACATTTAGCGCCCCCTATACTTGGTTTTTGTAATTGTTTTCTGAGCATTTTATGTGTTTAATGTTGTAAATATGTGTTTTCAGGTAATTTCAGCATTTCGAAGGCGTTTGGGTCTGAAATGATGAAAAGAAGGCAAAGGAGGTAGAAAAACCAAGGATGCCCTATTCCCGCGGGTTCAGACATCAAACCCCCACGGGAAAGTACCAGCGAAGAGAACTAGCGGGAAAGATTACAAAGGTCAGTGGGTTCATTTCCCCTACCCCACGGGAAAGAACTAGCTGACGGAAGCTGTGGGACATCTCAATGCCACATCCAGCGACTTCATATCGTCTGTGCTGCAGGAATAAAACCACCGAACAAAGCCGTCGGCACACATCAGCAGGTTCAGACCATTCCTATGGCAAGAAGATTTCTACTGAAGGAATCCGTGAAGACAAGAAAGAAGCCGCGGAACATGCCCGTGGGAGACTCTATCCAAGTGGATTGAATCCAGTCATTTCAAACCCTTTTTCCATCCACTTTCCATTTTTAGCCTTGGTTATAAACCAAAGGACCTTCACTTGTGTTAGGAAGGCCTCCCCTTTATTGTATTTTCCATCCCTTTTTGCTTCCATAGGTAGAGACTCAACCACAACACATGTATGTAGAAAAATAGATGTAAGTTTGATATAGTGATATATTTAGATATTTTTCTCTTAGAAAAGCCAAGTTAGTTTTCTTGGCAATTTTCTAAGCAACCAAACACCTACTTTGGTACCTTAGTTTAGTTTACTTCAAGTTTCCATAGAAGAAGTTGTTACTTGGATTGCAAAGAGGATCATTTCCACTTCACAAGAGTTTATAATCAGTGATGTTTCCTTCAATTGTATTTCTTAGTAGCTTTGACTCTATGTGTAACTAAATCCTCCTTGTTAGGGGATTAGATGTAGTTCTGGTAATTTAACTTTACTATATAATCAAGTATGTTTAATTCACTTTCTCAAGTCATGTATGTGTTATTTCTTCTATTTATGATTGGTAGTTGCAATCACCAATTTATCATTGAAAGCACAACAACCTTGATGAATGATGCGGTCGTTTTGCGCAACAAAATAATGTTTTAAATGTGTTCGTTTAGAAAACCGATTTTTCACCACTTAGATATTAAATTAGTAAAGTGGCAAGTAGAATTCGTTCCACAGGGAATTAGAGTAATTAGTTGAATTAATTAACAATTCCTAAAATAAAAAATAAAGTAAATCATGGTAGTTTGAATGGTGTATGGTTTAAGAAACCATCAAACATACATGGAAAAATAAAAGCAATAAAATGTAAAGAGAATATGAATAGATAGGAATCCAATAACAACAACCTAGATAAGAAAATGGATTAAACAATTAATTAGAAGTCTAGGGAAATGATAGAGTAGCTAATGGACCTTGAGCAATTCATCAATGGCTTCATTAATGCACTATTCACACAATTAAGGACCGATCTCATTCAAAAGTGTTGTTTAGACCGTCACTACGAACCCTAAACAACTTCCCACCGCAATGCCTAACCGATTAAGGAGAGGGGGTCATGGCGGGATCAGTTAGTGACGATCGAATGGCCTAGGCAATTGTGGTAGGCCTACCCTCCAAAAGCCTATCCTATTCACTATGTGCTATAATCAATCAAGTGTGTCAACAACTTAATCAATTTTATCACAAATTATCCTACAACATATTGTAATCAATAAGTGTGTCAATACTCATATAATCACATAAGTGCAAGATCTAAAATAAAAGTGAATAAAACTATAATTGAATAAACATAATATTCAAAGCCTTAATAAATACTCATAGTCCAAAAGTGTCTCAAATCATCCCCCAAGAGAGGGGGTTTAATTACACATAATCGCAAACAAAGAAAGGAAGTAAAATGGAGAGAAATCACCCTTGGGTCTCTCTTGTAAGCTTGATCCTTCCTTGAGCTTCCTTGCTTGAGTCTTGTGCAAAGATTGGGTGTTGAGGAGGTGTCTAGATAGGTGGAGTCAAATGGAAAGTGACAAAGGAAATGGGTGGAGAAGATGGAAAGAGAGGAATGATTTATGTGGAGTAATCTAGGTGTTTATTGGAGAGGAGAATGGAGGGATTAGGAATGGTGGAGAAAGGAGGTTTCTTGATGAACAAGAGTTGTCAAGAGTTGTCCATTCTCTATAAAAATGGTGTATTTATATGTTTTGAAGGCTAGGGTTGGAAATAGGCATGAAAGGACAAGAATACCCCTCAAAAATGGCTTGAAAACGTCCATTTTGCTGCTTCTAGAAAGTGGAGTTCGCCATGGGTCGCCATTTGGTCGCCATTTGGTCGCCATGGCGACAGAGAGTGCGCAGCAGTTACTAAAATGGGCATAACTTTCTGTAGAAGACTCGGAATTGCAATCCGTAAAAACCTCTAGAAAGTAGACTTCCGAGGCTTTCCGAATATATGTAATTGGAAATGTAGTTTGATCTGGGGAGAGAGATATGCATCTTTGAAGATGAATGATCTGCACACACTTTTTACAATTTCAGCCCCTTTTGCCACCAATATTACTCCAATGCCTCTGAACTTTATAAAAACCTGAAAACACTTAATTCACACCATTAAATCATGGGATATTGCCCAAGAATCAAGCAAAAAGAGAAGGAAGTGAGGGCCAAAATCATACCAATTTTGGTTCGATCAATGAACTTATATGCATTAAAGACCACTTATGCATGTACCTCTTATGCCATCTAAGTTGTAAAGATTTGCTCACTTTGTGAATCTTTACTAACACATTTGAGTAAACCTCCTTTAATCACTCTCCTACCCTTAGGTTGTGATTAAAGTTGAGGATTTAATACCTTATAATTTGACATGAATAGATGCATGTTAAGGTCTTTGTGATTGAGCTTAATGAATGGTTAATTAGATAGTAAGTTGTTACTTGAACAAATCTATTCCCTAGCAATCCTTTAATTTAGAATTTAAAACCAATAGTTGTAATTGCTTTCTAAATCAATTCGAATCTTAGCATAGTTAATGTGTTGATCATCTTAGTTAGTTAGAGTTAATTTTAATTGTTACACTAGCTATCTATTAAAGTGCAAAACTTGCTAATCTCTGTAGGAACGATAACCCTTACTTTGCACACAATACTAGTTTTGCGACTTGTGCACTTGCAAAGGGTGAAACACTCGCACATCCCTTTAGTATAACTGAGGTAGATTAGGGTAATTTGTATTCGTATTTGTAGAATCGGTTTGGGCGCGTCAAAATTCATGGTGTCGCTGCAGGGGAGCAGCGTTTGCGTTTTCTTAAAACATTAGTTATTGTAATTTTGTTATTTGTATTTAGAATTCTGTTTTGAGCACTTTACCTTTTGATAGTTTCTTTTCAGTTTGATTTCAGGTTACTTGTTACTACTTGATGCACGGAAGACGATCTTTGGGAAGTCCGCTCGAACCTTTTGTTGAAAACATTGATCGCATAGCTAGGCTATCGACGATGACGGACAATCCTAGAGGACTATTCGACCTTGAGGAAGGGTCAACCTCTTCTAGCAGTACATCAACTGGATCAGAGCAATTACAGAATCAACGGATGATGAAGGAATTCTCATTGCCTATCGTTGGATCACATCTTTCTGCCATATTATTAGATGATGCTCAGAGGAATTATGAGCTGAATAACTTGCACTACACCACACTTCCACATTTCGGCGGTGACCTAAGTGAAGACTGCCTTCAATTCATGAAGGAGTATTACAATGTGGTATCAACTTTCCCACTTAGGAATCTGATGGAGGATCACCTATGCATGTGATGTTTTTCGTATTGCATGAGGGATGGTGCTAAGAAGTAGCTCATGGCATTATCAGCAGGATCACTTACCACATGGAGTGGTGAAGAGCAGAAATTTTTTGCCAAGTACTTCCATTCGTGGAAGACTAAGGAAATACGGAGTATGATAGCCAATTTCCAAGAAAGGGAAGGTGATGCATTTCATGAATCATGGGGTAGATTCAAGCTACTTTTAGCACAGTGCCCTCATCACGAGTATACCTTAGTGTCACAAGTTCAGTCATTCTATGATGGACTGACTGGGCTCTCACAAATGATAATTGATAACGCATGTGGAGGAGTGATACGAGAGAAGATAGCACAGTTCATATTTGATAAGTACGAGATGCTTGAGTAGAATTCCTAGTAGAGGAACACTTAAGGTAGTCAGAGATGAGTGAGCATGGAAATGGCAAGCCAAATGAGTGATATGAGTAAGAACATTGAGACACTCATGAGTAGGTTTGGGAACCAACCTATGGAGGCTGATCAGGTTTTTGTTAAAGAAAATCGAGGGATTGACATGTGTCCTATGGTAGAGTGAATCCCACTTAGGAACAAGGAAAGTCAAGTGGTGTATCCCCCACATCAGGCAAGACAGCAGGACGATCCCTTTTTTAACACATACAATTCGGGATGGAGGAAACACCCGAATTTGTCTTATGGGAACAACCATTGTTTGAATCCCCATTTGCCTCAACAGAACAACAACAACTGGTATCCACCTCAGGGACACCAAACAAGGCCACAACAGAGTACTTAACCATGGAAGGTGAAAGAAGTCTTACCTTGGCGCCAACAGTGCTAGAAAGACAATGAGTATAGACCCATTGACCAATATAACCCAAATGATTCTAACCACACTCGGATTACCTCTATGGAAGGAGTAGTCAAGCTATTAGAGAGACAAATTGGGCAGTATGCTAAAGTGAGTCAGAGGAAGGAGCCGGGGAAGCTCGCAAGTCAATCCGAGCAAGCCAAGGCCACCACGGTACTCAGAAGGTAAGGTACTTTCTAACCCAACTCCACCTGAATTTTTTGATAATCCTGTTAATGTTTCAGCAGACAGGGAAGTACCTAGTAAGAAGGATTTTGATACCCAAGTAGGGATAGGGACAAGTAGAGGTCTGGAGCTAGGTAAAAGGACACCTCTATAATACACAAATCTCTGAACCTCTATGTGCCTCCAATTCCATTTTCGGGAAGGCTTCAGAAGACGAAGTTGGATCAAGCTTTCTGGGAGATATATGACATTCTGTCAAAGGTGAATGTGAGCCCCCCTCTACTTGAAGTCATTGAAAAGATGCCAGCATATGTTAACTTCTTCAAGGAACTTAATTCAAAGGCACGGAAGAAAGAGTTTTTGGAGAAGATAGTGATCTCCAAGGAAGCAAGTGTAGCCATGGAAACTGCATTGCCACCTGTTATAGGCAAAAATAGTCGTGGTAGACACGTCATCACTATATAAAGCCACGTAAGCAGGGGAAAAGGAATGTCAAGTAACGGAGCAAGAAATCCCCCACGAAAACCTGTTCGGGAAAAGAAGAAGCTGCCCGACCACTAGCAAAGATAAGTTGCTCGGGCAATAAACCTTACTCGGGCAAATACTCGGCGTAGTCGGGAATCAATGAAAACAGATAGTCATCAGCGTCTATATTCGAAACTAAGGGCGTAATCAGCGACAAGCAACTCCATTATAAGCAACAATGACTGCAGAGTTCAAATAAGGAAACAGGTAGATTTTCCGTAAATAAAGGAGAAAGAATCAGAATCAGACTTGGATTCAACCGAATCAGGAAATATGCAACAGAAAGAGAATCCGAATTCGTTTAGGATTCGAACACACAGTTAGGGCACCATATACTAAACCCTAATCAACAACATGTATAAATACCCCCTTTATAAACACAAACGGGGGGGCGAGAGGGCTGAAAAGAGAAATTATAGTACAATATTCTTGTAATCATTCTTCATAGTGAATTTGGCCTCGTTGCTTAAGCAACAATCCGTGGATGTTTCTCCGATCATTGGAGTTTTACCACGTAATTTCTTGTTTATTTCTAATCGCTTCTTTTTGGTTTTAATCACTCTCGTTCATAAATTATTGCAATTCAAAAGTAAATCGCTAACTCGGTGATCACCAAAAATCACCATCAACAATTGGCGCTAGAAGAAGGGGGGACCCAGAAATTTGTGACAACAATGACTGGTGATGGAGATGGTAGCGATTCCAGGTACAGTCAAGGCGTGCCAAGTAACGAGTTGGAGGATGACACCACGCTCAATACAGCGGATGCCACCATAACGACGGCAGACCAGTCAGCCGCCTTAGCTGGTATTCAACGTTTCCCCACAACTAATGAAGAAATCGCGCAACAATTTCATGCTTCCCTGTAACAACTTATATCAGACGCAGCAAAGCAAGGAATTGACCTTTCCACCACGGGATGTTTGATGTCGCCTCACAGTCTGTCCGCCCCAAGCCAGCAGGCTGCGAGACTGCGTTCTGCAGTGGTGATACCAACGCCTGATGCACCCCTAAAAGCGAGACGAGATCCTATAGGCAGGCCAGAAATATTATCCGAAAGGGTGAATAGGAGGAGTAGGGAGCATAGAGAGGGGAACGATTCTGACAAGGGTTACGATCAAGATCGGATAGTTGCAAATCGGGATCACCCCAGGAGGCACAGTCACCGGAGAGACCGGTCTTCATCCTCGAAAGGAAGTGAGCAGAATCATCATCACAAGCGCCAAAGGGGCACAGTACGGCTGCATGGCCTAAACCGAGATCGCAGAGAGTTAAATCCAGAGGAAAGGGGTCAAAAGTTGACCATAAGTTAAAATTTCAATGCGATAGGGGAACCAGAAGGAGACAGAGATATACTCATACAGAGTCTAACCCGGGAGGTTCAGAACAATCGTCGACAAATGGATGCTTTAGTTAGGCGATATGGGCATAATGAGCTGTCGGATGACGAATCCGGAAGCCCTTTCACTAGTGGGGTCCTAAGAACACCTTTCCCGGAGAGATTCAGGATGCCACACGTGGAGCTGTTCAAGAAAGATACCGATCCAAAAGAACACGTCCGGAGATATAGGAGCGCTATGGCACAATATGTCAACAATGACGCACTGCTATGTTTGAATTTTCCTCAGACCCTTGGGGATCTAGGCTCCCGGTGGTTTGGTAGATTACCAGTAGCAAGCATAAGCAGCTTTGGCAAGCTGAGCAAAGCTTTCTCAAGGCAGTTCCTCGGGAATGTGCATAGGAAAAAATTGGTAGCTCACTTATCCCAACTCAGACAGGGAAAGGATGAGTCGCTAAAGAAATATCTGGGGAGATTTGGCCAGGAAGTGTCTAAGATTGGGAGTGCAAATGACGAAGCAATAATTGCTGCGTTCATCAACAACCTTCAGAATGGCCAATTGTCATTTGACCTCAGAAGAGCCCGACTAACCAGTTACGCTGATATGATGGACATGGCAGGGGGGTACGCCCTGGCTGAAGAGGAAGAAATTGCCACAGGAGGTTACTTCGTGCATGGCTGTCGCCCGGAAGGGTCCAAAACCAAAGACCAAACAAAGGCGCCCGACGCCAAAACAGACAAACAGAAGAACAAAGCACGGGATGGTCGGGATGGACGGCGAGCATACGACCCGAAAACCGATCAACTGCGGCAGAAGTTCCAGGGCAGATATACAAATTACACCCCACTGAAGAAAGATCAAGGTGAAATCTTGGCAATCCTAGAAGAGAAGAACATGTCAAAAGAACTGCCTAGGCAGTCAACATATGCTCGGAGGGACACCACCAAATACTGCCGTTTCCATAAGGAGAATGGGCATGTGACGTCAAAGTGTTTCCAATTAAGGGATCACATCGAAACCCTCATCAGGGAAGGACACCTGAAAGACATTGTCCTCAAGCAGGTAGACAGGACGAATGGACAGAAGGATAGCCGGCAGGACTGACGGGCAAGAAAGTTCAGTCCAAAGAAAGCTGAGGATGAAGGAGCAATTAACACCATCTTTGGCGGACCGGCAACTGGCAAGAGTAACAGGGAAAGGACCCAGGAAATCCGGGAGGCCATGGAGGCGCGGAGAGACCTAGATGTTAATTCCGTTGAACCCGACCCGAAAAGAATCAAAGAGGGATGGGACCCGATCATATTCACAGAAGCTGACTCACATGGTGTAGATGTCAAGCCAAATGACGCATTAGTAATTGGAGCGCGGATCGGTCATCGAGAGGTTCACCGAATTTTGATTGACAATGGGAGTTCAGCGGATGATGAGGTCGTTTGTGTACTCAACAAAATAGTAATAATAGTGATTTTTGGGTTGATTCTTGAAAACTCTTTTAAAGCCACTTAATCCTTTTAAAATGTGATTTGATAGCAAAATAGTGAGCAAGTTCGTTCCACAGGGAATGGAGTGTTAATTAGATAAATTGACTAATCTTAGAACAATAAAACAAATCATAGTGTTTGATAAATGTGTGGTTTCTAAAGCCACCAATGCTAAACTACTCAAATGAAAATACACAAAAATGTTATGAAAAATAGAATACTCAACACCTTGATAAGAATAGTGATAAAATCAATTAATGAGAGAACTAGGGAATAGATCGATTAACACTTGGATGTGGGTAAGCTACTAGCATCATTAATGTACCAATCTCATTATGTTAACCACTTAGAGGCTTAGATTAGTGGGGTTGATATACCCACCACTAATCTATCCTATCCAATGGGTTCTTAATCATACAAAGGTTGTCAATCCACATGTGAATATATAACAAATTATTCCACTCAAGATAGCAATCAACAAGTGATATACAAGTCAATTATAATGAATGAAATCTAATTAAATTGAATGAATAGAACACATAAGAGATTCATTACAAGCTAGACTAAACCCACAACCAATTGTTCCTCAAATCTATCCCCTAGATTAGGGGTTTAGTTACACATAATTGCAATAAATGAAAAGAAGTAAATGATAAGGAAATAACCCTTGGGTCACCTTCTTTAAGCTTAATCCTTCTTCTCCTCTATGCTCCTAGATGCAAGGAATGGAGGTTGAGGAAATGTCTTGGAATGTGGGTGTTTTGGTGGAAAGTTACTAAGGATTTTGGTGGAGAAATGGTGGGATGAGGAATGATGTAGTGAAGTAATCAAGGTTTTGTGTTGAGGGTTGGATGGATTAGATGAGTTCAAGGAGAGAAATGGAGGATGATGAAAAATGTGCCATGGATGATGATCTAGATCTGAGGTTGAGTTCTCTGAATTTTCTCTCTGATTTTCGATGTTTTGAAAATGAAGAGACGCTCTATATATATACTCACTCATGGACATGTACTGGTAACGACTTGATTCGCTGATGTGGAGCCTTGGTCGCTATTTGGTCGCTATGGCGACCATGGAGCGTAAAACGGTTAGATGAAAAGGTCGCTCTGAAAACCATCTTTCTCGCTCTTTGTCAAGTGGCGAACATGACCAAAATGTGTAGAGGTCGCCACTTGTATCCTCTAGGTCGCTCTGGCGACCATAAGTGGCGACCTTGGAAATGTGAAGAGGTCGCCCTTTGTACATCAAGGGAGGTCGCCAGAGCGACCCCAAGTGGCGACCCCACCTGATTGTTTTTGTGACCTTCTGTCGCCATGGCGCTCAAGTGGCGACCTCCTTTACCCAAGTGGCGAAAATGCCCTGTTTCTTCTCATTTGTGAGACATTTTTGCACAAGTCCTCCACCTTCATCTCAATTGCTTCTGAAACCTAATAAAACCTGAAACACTCAATTTAACAACATTAAACACAGGGAAATGCCCGAGAATCAAGCAAAAAGAAACGGAAATGAGGGCCAAAATCATACCAATTTTGGCTTGATCAGCGGACATTCTAAGTGCAGAAGTATATGACCAGCTGAGGTTAGACAGGAAAGACCTACAGCCGTTTCCCACGCCCCTTAGAGGATTTGGAGGAGTCGAGGTAAGGTCGCTAGAAACCGTGAAATTACCCGTGAAGATTGGGACGACCCCTTGCCAAAAGACTGTGCTACTCGACTTTGTGGTGGTGGATACGGAAAATTGGCCGTACAACGCTTTATTAGGCCGACCATTTTTGAATAAAACCAATGCAGTGACGGCAACTTATGCTCTCATGATGAAGTTCCCGACAGAATATGGGGTAAGAGTAGTTAAAGGGTCACAAGAGATGGCCCGAAGAGCAAACTTGTCAGTATACAAAGATAGGGAAGTACACCAAGTGTACGAGGTAACGGCCCAACAAAAGGTGGAAGAACCAGAAGAGCATGCAGAAGTGCCAAAAGAGTTTGAATTGGATCCCAGAGAAGAACCTGAAGTCAGAAAGGATGAGTTGACCGAAGAAATGGCCCTGAATCCAGCGGACCCGAGTAAGACAGTGAAGGTAGGGGCAAGCTTAAGTGGGCATGTCAAAACCCAACTGGTCACATTGCTAAGAAGTTACGAGGATGTTTTTGCTTGGGGTCACGAGGATATGCTGGGAGTAGATCCAAAGGTGATATCACATTGTCTTTCCATCAACCCAGAGTCCCGACCAGTGGTACAAAAGAGAAGGTTGTTCAATCCAGAGAGAAGCGTTGCAATTAAGAAAGAGGTGGAGAAGTTACTTTCTGCAGGATCGATAAGGGAGGTCAAGTACCCGGAGTGGGTAGCCAACGTAGTATTGGTCAAGAAAAAGAACAACCAATGGAGGATGTGTGTAGATTTCACTGACTTGAACAAGGCTTTCCCGAAAGACAGTTTTCCACTACCAAGAATTGACCAATTGGTAGATGCAACGGCAGGATACGAACTGCTAAGCTTCATGGATGCCTACTCGGGATACAATCAGATTCGGATGAACAAAGCAGACGAAGAAAAAACATCTTTCACCACGGATCAAGGGTTGTATTGCTACAAAGTGATGCCTTTTGGATTAAAAAATGCTGGAGCAACGTACCAAAGGTTGGTGAACCGGATGTTTGCTCGGCAGATTGGGAGAAACATGGAAGTCTATGTGGATGACATGCTGACCAAGAGCACTATGGCAGAAAAACATTCAGAGGACCTGAAGGAAACCTTCGATGTTCTGAGGAAATATAAAATGAAGCTTAATCCCAGTAAATGCATGTTCGGAGTACCCTCGGGGAGGTTTCTAGGCTTTCAGGTTCACCAAAGAGGAATTGAGGTAAATCCCGAGAAGATCAGAGCACTAGAAGGAATGGCTTCACCAAAGACGTTGAAAGATGTACAAAGGCTGACGGGATGTCTTGCGTCGCTCAATCGGTTCATTGCCAAGTCAACAGACAAGTGCGCCCCATTCTTCAGGACAATAAAAAAGGGAAAAGGGCTCGAATGGAGTGCAGAATGTGAAGAAGCTTTTCAGAAGTTGAAAGAATATTTGGGGAGAGCACCCATCCTCTCAAAACCGGTGGTAGGAGAAACATTGTACTTATACTTGTCGGTCACGGAGGTGGCGACAAGTTCGATATTAATCCGGTTAGAGGAGGGGGTACAAAAGCCAGTGTACTACACAAGCAAGGCATTGTTACCAGCAGAAGCCAGGTATTCTCCAGCAGAAAAAATAGCACTAGCACTAATCACATCGGCCAGGAAACTGAGGCCATATTTCCAAGCGCATACAATAGAGGTATACACTGACTGCACATTAAAACTAATTCTTCAAAAGCCGGAGGTGTCGGGAAGGTTGACCAAATGGGCTGTGGAACTGAGCGAATACAACATCAAATACACACCTAAAGCGGCAATTAAAGGGCAGGCAGTATCAGACTTTATAGCAGAATTCACCGAGCCCGATGCCGAGGTAAGGAGGACAATGGAGGATGAACGGACTGAAAAACTTCAATGGAAATTGCATGTAGACGGGTCATCGAACACACACGGCAGCGGGGCAGGAATAGTCATAACAACCCCCGAGGGAGATACCGTGGAGTGTGCCATGAGGTTCGATTTCAAAGCAACCAACAATCAAGCAGAGTATGAAGCCTTGTTGGCCGGCCTAAGGGTCTGCATAGCATTAGAGGCAGATGAGCTGGAAATTTACAGCGATTCACAAGTCATGGTTAATCAAGTACTGGACGAATACCAGGCAAGGGAAGAGCACATGATAGTTTATTTGGACATTGTAAAAAGACTACTTAGAAAGTTCAAAGTATACAAAATCTCTCAGATCCCTCGGGAAGAGAACGAGAAAGCAAATGCTTTGTCCAAATTAGCTTCAGCCACCACAAGCATCAGATCCAAAGCAATACCAGTGGCACATCTGGCTAAACCAAGTACAGTAGAATCAGAGGAAATCATGGTAGAAGAGATCCGACCAAGCCCAAGCGACTGGACATACAAACTCAGGAAGTACTTGGAAGAAAACATACTACCGGAGGATGCAGTGGAAGCAAAACGCATCAGATACAGGTCAACTCGATACACAATCCTAAGGGGGGAATTATACAGGAGAGGATTCTCCAAGGTATTGCAAAGATGTGTGGCTGGTGAAGAAACCGGAAAGATCCTAAAAAGTGTCCACAGTGGAGTATGTGGGAACCACACCGGGGGTAAAAGCCTAGCACACAAGGTACTTAGATTCTACTGGCCGACCCTGTTCGCAGAGGCTTAACGATTCGCGGAAAGCTGTGAAACATGCCAAAGAATAGCAAACGACATTCGGCAACCCCCGGAGTTACTCAGAAGTTTAACATCACCGTGGCCCTTCGCCATGTGGGGACTCGACCTAATAGGACCAATGCCCACAGGAACAAAGGGAGGGGCGAAACACGCCATTGTGGCAGTGGATTATTTCACCAAATGGGCGGAAGCGGAAGCACTAGTACATATCACGGAGGCAAACACCACCAGCTTTGTCAAGAAGAACATCATATATAGGTTCGGGATCCCGAGCGTCATTATAACAGACAATGGAACCCAATTCAACAACAAGAAGTTCAGAAAGATGTGTGAAGAATTCAAGATCACGAACTATTACGCATCACCTGCTCATCCTCAAACCAATGGCCAGACAGAAGCTGTGAATAAAGTGATCAAGCACACACTGAAAGCAAAACTAGAGGCAAAGAAAGGTGGTTGGGCAGACAAATTGCCCGAGGTGTTGTGGGCATACCGAATAACGATAAGGTCATCCACAGGGGAGACTCCTTTTGCGCTGGCATTTGGGACAGAAGCTGTCATCCCAGCAGAGACAACTTTTACATCCCCCAGGATACAGTTATACAGTCCCGAACACAATATGAATATGCTGTAGCAGAACTTAGACGAACTTGAGAAAATCAGAGATACAGCACAGGTCAGAAATTCCGCATACCAGCAAAGGGCTGCGAGGTACTACAATTCCCATGTTCGGGAACGGAGATTCCAACTCGGAGACTTAGTGCTAAGAAGAGTATCCCCAAACACCAAAGATAAATCTTCGGGATCTCTCGCCGACAAATGGGAAGGGCCATACATCATCAAAGGGGTTGTAGGACATGGGGCATACATGATAGCCCGACCAGAGGGTAGTCTAGTACCCCGACCATGCAACGCACAATATCTAAAGATCTTCTATCCCTGAGGGATCCAACCACATCTTTATAATTTAACTTATTCTGCTTTAGCTCATTTTTCAGTTTCCGCCTTTATTTCAAGTTTATTTTTTTTTAGTTTCATAATCATGTCCATCTAATGAAATTCATGTTGATCATTCAATAAAGTTCAGTTGCTAGTACGGAGTATTCAGCGGAATTGATTATCCATGAGCAAAATTTCTAAAGCGGCCCACCAAAAGTTGGTCGAATAAACAGCAGAAAATTCGGGCGCCATAAACCCGTGAAAGAGCGGACGAGTGGTGCCCGAAGGGTGGAAAAGCTATAGTAGCATGCCCGCCTAGCTAAAGCGATAAGAACGTATCCCTTAGCAAAAGACAAAACCGAGGCACCAGAATAAACTGGAAAACTGCTCGGAGCGCCGCTAGAAAAGCTAGTGAGATGCCCAGCCGTGTTGGTCGGTGTAAAGCACCCCAACGATTCGGCGAAACCTTGCACAGATAAAACCGGGAGACGTCCTAGGTAACTTGTGCAAGGACCTTGACGTATGGTCGTGGCGAGCCTCGGCGTAACGTTGAGGTAAAGCAAAATCAACAATAAAGGCCAGTTACATGAGATACTCGGCCAAAACTGTAGTTAAATAAGATACGTGGTTCAAATTGTTTAAAAGCCAGTTAAATGAGATACTTGGTCAAAACAAGTTGCCGGTTAAATAAGATACTCGGTCTACCCAACTAAAATGCCAGAAAATAAGGTGTACGGTCAAGGTAAAGATAGGGATTCCCGAAGGACCAAAATCCCTAAGGACCCACAAGTTCGAAGAATCCAAGTACAGGCAGGCGAAATGAATTTAGATTGGCCCATTCAGGCATTCACGCGTTCGCATAAAAACTCTTGAGAAAAAATCTGTGTATATATATGAAAAGAATAGTACAAGTATAGTTACAAAATATAGTTACAATCAGTTACACCATTACAAAAAAGATTTGAAGTTAAATACTCAAGAGGGCGACGCTGGGGGTCGGGAGCTGCTTCCGCCGGCATCAGGGTCAGGCTCTATCACGTACTCACTCAGCAGGCTGTCATCCGAGGGCCAAACAATAACCTCCTCCTCCTCATCGACCATCCAGTCGGTATAATCAGTCCCGGGGACAGGTCCTAAATCCTGTGTCTCGTTATCGATCCCCGCCTTCTCACAGGCATAAAAAGTGGAGAAGGAGTCGGCTGAAGGAACCTCGAGGTGCATGGGATGTGGCGCTTTACCCTTACTTCTGCAATACGCTCGCCACTCCCTCATCTGGACCCGAAGAGAGTCCAAAGAGGTATCCACATGCTTTTTGATTGAAAGGCTCCAGTTGGCCCTAGCCCGATCAGTCGCCCTATTCTTCTGCTTGAAGAATTCTCCAGCTGAGACCATTCCTCGCTGGAACTCACGCAGAAGCAAAGCATCATAGGCTGGAGACCTCTTGAACCGATCGACACTTTGTATTTCCAGCTCCAGCCTAGCTTCCTTCGATAGGGACCTGACTGTTAAGGCCTGACGCTCTAAGTCTTCAATTTAGCGTTCGTAAGCAAACTTGGCGTCTTCAGCGGACTGCTCAGCCTGGAGCAGAGCACCCTGAGTGGATGACAACTGATCTTTGAGAATCTTGAGCTCCTCAGCAGCGGAAGAGGCTCGCTGTTCCGCCTCCAGTTGCCGAGCCAGGCATTGATCCAAAAGCACTTGACTCGACTTGGCACCCTCCCGGCAAGCCAGTTCAGCCCGAGAACGGTGGCCCTCGCTCTCCTTTAATTGGGCCTCTAGCTGCCTTATTCTGTCCGCCTGGGTTTCACCGGCCCGACAAGCCCCGGACATCTCAGCTACCATTTGCAGCAAGTAATAAATAAATAAATATTACTTAAACGGACGGAGAAAAGAAATACGAAGTTTTAAACATGACCTAGGCATTACTTACGTAAGAAGTGCTGTTGAAAAAGTTGTAGAGCCGGTCAGATACAGTGCCCGTCCTGAGATAACTCCAGTGATCCTCTCCGATGTAGGCTCGGCCTGAAGCCATGGCCCTTAACATAGACTCGGAGGAAGGATCATCAAGGCAGGGTGGGGGGCCTGAACCACCAGCATCGGCTTCAGGAAGCTCGGCGGATGAGGCTGCCCGGGGAACATCGGTTGGGACTCCTGCATCATGTTTGGTTTGGTCCACCGGAGGAGACATGCTCACGTCCTTTCCGGCATTACCTTCCCTCTCGTCACCCGAAGATGAGTCAACATAAGCAACTACTTGGGGAATTTTATGGGTAGGGCGACCAGAAGAAAACGAGGCTTTTCTCCTTCCAAGCTGCCTCACCTCAGCATTGCTGTCCTCAGGAGCAGGAGTAGGATCAGCAGGAGTCGAAACCTCAGAAGCTTGGGGAGTCGGCTCAACCAGAGTCAGAATCCCCGGAGTAACCACACCTGGATGTCGCTCAGCTGCTTCGACACCGCAAGGAGTAACGCTTGGCGTGTTCGCAGCAGAGGCCCAGGGGCTCTTTCGAGCACGCGGTCATTTCTTGACCATGGGTCCCCTCAGGCACGTATTCGGGCACCCCCTCTTCATCATCATCCTGGGGAAGATCTTCGGGAGCGCTCCCTTCAGATTTATTTTCGGGAGGGGCTATTCCAACATCTCGCTGGCGAAGAGCTTCTTTTCGACTAGCCTCCACAACACCTTTCATCCGGTGTGCCAGAGCATCACATACCACGTCTACATCAAACACTTCAAAAAAAAAAAAAAGGAGTGAGGATGTCCGAGTCAGTAGACCAATTCAAGGACAAGAAAGCAAAGAGTAAAGGAGAATGCAACTTACGGCGTCTGCGGCGTGCAGAAATCTGCGGAAAAAGGCGAGCTGTAAACATCTTCCCCTCATTATACAAATAAGGCTTACCCTTTTTTTCCAAAGGGCGGACAGCAGCCCGAGCCAGAGTCTTCAGCTCCTCGTCAGTGAAAGCGGAAGTTACATGGTTCCACTGGGGCGAACAGAAGTACCGAGGAACCTTGCAGGTCATCCGAGTGCCACTAAGATCAAAGCTGATTGATTGGCCCCAGCGTCCACCCACAAAGAACCAGTTGTTCTTCCAAAATTTGTTTGAGGTGGGGAAGCCTCAAACAAACCCTTTCATTTTCTCATCTGTGGTCGGCTCGATTTCGCCCTTGACCACAACATCCTTCGGGATCCAGAACTCGGGTTGAGTCGATTGAAGAAAATAGACCCCAGTCTTTCCCACGGGCCTCAGGGCGTAGAAGTGTCGGATTTCGCGAGGAGTGGGAGGTGGCCGCTTCATCCTGTGCCACATATGCCACATGCACATCAAAATCTGGTAACTGTTTGGAGTTAGCTGAGCCGGGGCAATCCGGGCCTCCGCAAAAAACCAAGTGATGAAAGGCTGGAGAGGAAGAGTGACGCCGCAGGTGAGCATCGCCCCGTAGATCGCCACGTGGCCAGGTGGAGGGTTCCAGGCAGCCCGACCCTCAGCAGGGATAAGCGAAATCACATCGCCATCCAGATCGAACCGCCGCATATACCTGCTTATCTCCTCAGGGCCGACCACATTTGGCTCGACATCATAAGCGCATATGCGCTCGGGAGAGAATGGAATGCGAGCAGCCCTATGCTCTTCCTCAACATCATTCTCGACAACCCTCTGGGTCCTAACTCGGCTCTCCAGCGAGTGAGAGTCCTTGTAAACTTTGCGAGTGCTCATCTTTTTTCCCGGTCGTCTCCAAGGCCGAGTGTCAGCTGTAGAGGAAGAAGAATCCGACCAATCTGCAGGCTGATAGTCGGGAGGCGATGAGTCCAAGGAAACAGAATGAACTTCAGGGGGAGGTGGAGCCTCGGGAGGAATAGAGTTTTCACGGTAAACTGCAGAAACGTCAGCGTCAATGAAATGCGGCTGATCAAAGAGAGGTGGTTTCAATAAATTGTGGACTAACGATGCAGTGTGTGCATCATTTTGCTCAATAGCAATCATACCAACAGTGTAAAGACGGTACCTAGTTGCAGAGTCCATGAGAACTAACCTCGATATAGTGAAAAATGGAGACGATGGAAATTACAGAAAATCCCAGAGAGAAGGCTTGGAGGTGCGGTTGAAGCAGAAGAACACAATGAGGCAGGAGGTACGGTTGAAGCAGATGAAGATGAGGTTGCAGCAGATGAACCCAGTAAAACAAGAGATGTGAGCAAGTTCTTCAAAGAATACGTGAAGATTGCAGGAAACGAAATAAAAAAGAAGAAAGAAGCACCACCACAGCCAGTTATATAGGCAGCGCAACAAAAAAAAAACGAAACCCTAGGAGAAACACAAAGAAGCGGGAAAACAGAGGAGCGTGGGTGATGACGTAATCTGCACGCGAACGAACAGAAAGGTCATATCTCATAAACGCATCACACCGCCATCATGCCACAGCCAAACAAAAAAGGATAAGTGGCAGCCGAAGAGTGCATTGAGCCGCCAGTGAGCAGAAACGTCACCATCAAAAGATTTCTGAAATGATTGATAAATCGAATGCGTGCGGTCATAATTAAGACACGTCATTTAAAGAGTTTTGAAGCAAACGAGGATACATTAATACAGAAAAAGACAAACGGGGACTAATTGTAAATGAGTATGAGGTTAAATATTTGACCCGAGAGGAACTGACTCAGCAAGATCGGCACAATTATTTAAGGGGGTATTGTTATAGGCAAAAATAGTCGTGGTAGACACGTCATCACTATATAAAGCCACGTAAGCAGGGGAAAAGGAATGTCAAGTAACGGAGCAAGAAATCCACCACGAAAACCTTTTCGGGAAAAGAAGAAGCTGCCCGACCACCAGCAAAGATAAGTTGCTCGGGCAATAAACCTTACTCGGGCAAATACTCTGCGTAGTCGGGAATCAATGAAAACAGATAGTCATCAGTGTTTATATTCGAAACTAAGGGCGTAATCAACGACAAGCAACTCCATGATAAGCAACAATGACTGCAGAGTTCAAATAAGGAAACAGGTAGAT
The DNA here is from genome assembly GCA_954870605.1 of Acer campestre. Taxonomy (NCBI): domain Eukaryota; kingdom Viridiplantae; phylum Streptophyta; class Magnoliopsida; order Sapindales; family Sapindaceae; genus Acer; species Acer campestre. Next base: position 25,717,030 of record OX940800.1, on the reverse strand, counting down.
TTTCCGTAAATAAAGGAGAAAGAATCAGAATCAGACTTGGATTCAACCGAATCAGGAAATATGCAACAGAAAGAGAATCCGAATTCGTTTAGGATTCGAACACACAGTTAGGGCACCATATACTAAACCCTAATCAACATGTATAAATACCCCCTTTATAAACACAAACGGGGGGGCGAGAGGGCTGAAAAGAGAAATTATAGTACAATATTCTTGTAATCATTCTTCATAGTGAATTTGGCCTCGTTGCTTAGGCAACAATCCGTGGATGTTTCTCCGATTATTGGAGTTTTACCACGTAATTTCTTGTTTATTTCTAATCGCTTCTTTTTGGTTTTAATCGCTCTCGTTCATAAATTATTGCAATTCAAAAGTAAATCGCTAACTCGGTGATCACCAAAAATCACCGTCAACACCACCAAAGATGAAAGATCCTGGGAGTTTCATCATCACCATATCAGTTAGCGAGACCCGGAAGGAGAAGGAAATGTTAGACCTAGGAGCTTCGATCAATCTAATGCCTTATGCATTGTTTAAGGATTTAGGATTAGAGGAACTGAAACCAACCACCATGGAGTTGATATTAGCTGACCGCTCAGTAAGACACCCAATAAGAGTGGTTGAGGACATTTTGGTCAGGGTTGGACAATTGATAATCCCAGCTGACTTTGTTATTTTGGAGATGGAGAGTGATTCATCTAAGGCTAGAGAGATACCAATATTGTTAGGACGACCCTTTATGTCGATCGCCAAGGCAATCATTGATGTCCACAAGGGACGGCTCTCCATGATGGTCTTAGGTCAAACAGCAGAATTTGAAGTGTTTGAGAGCATGAAGAACCCATTAAAGGGTAGTGATTGTTTCAACATCGGAAGTGCTGAACATGAAAATGACCCCCACTCCATTCTAGGGGAGTACATAGCACTCGCTCATAGCGAGGTAACTAACAAAACCCCACTCCTAAAGCATGACTCATCGAGCTACAAAGACAAGATAGCTCAACTCAAGGAAGAGAATAGGGAATTGATGGAAAAGAACTTTGAGTTGGCTAACAAGCTTGATGAGGCTTTAGAGGAAAGCTATGCCCTCTAAGACAAAATCGAGGATGATTTCTCCCTAGTGAAAGATGAATTCGATGAAAGGAATGAGTCCTCAAGTAAGGAATTCGAAGGCAAGATAAAGGTCATGGAGGAAGAGATCAAATCTAGGGACAATGCTCTAGAGATTTTGAGAGGAAAGAATAGGGAGAATCAAGGTGAACTTGCTATGCCAAAGATAAGCACTCAGGCCAAGTCCAAGGATGTGGTGAAGCCACTTTGCAGAAAAACAATGCATGTGTCACATGAGAAGCCCAATACTTCTGCCCCGAACCCAAGGAGGAGAACAAGGAGGAAGAATAATGTCCAACCTTCAAAGACTACATCAGGAGTTACATCTTCTATTTTCATTCCCACTTGTTATTATTTCCATAGAATAGGCCACATTCGGCCTAATTATCCAAACAAGAGATGGCTAGTTAGAAAAAGTGTCACCCTAATGCCTAAAGCAAGTGTCAAGTCCATTTGGTTTGCAAAATCCAAGTTGGAGGAAATAGGTGGAAAGGGACCCCTTTGGGTCAAAAAGAAAGACAAGGGATATGTTGTTATTGAGCCACCTATTCTAGGTAGGGCTTGGAGGAGATGAATGGCTTAGTGTTTGCTTAAGTATGCATGCTTTGCATATCAAAGACATGCTTAGTGAACACTTACATTGTACATATTTTGAGTTGTGAGTAGGTCATTTTGTTTCTATGGTGTAATGTAGGATGATTGAACACCCAAATCTAACTCATGTTCGCCCGAAGTGCTTTAAAATTCATCTTTAAATAGTGGGGGGAACAAAAGAAAGGTTTGGGGGTTTGAAGTCCTAACTATACCTTAGGTTGTCTAGTATATAGTGAGTAATGTAGGAGATATATGTGGTATTTTGTGTGTTTGTATTGTCATATTATACAGGTGTTAGGAAAATTGAAGAAAGGAAGCTCAATCCAATGCAATTGGAGTGCATTCAAGATTCGCGGGTTTCATTCGCTGGAATATTCTCGCCAAACAAAAAGAAAGAACCCACGGAATATGAGGAAAGGTGGAGAAAAAAAGCAGCGAGTTCCATCAGCGAAAATTTTCCCGCGGACCAGAATGAGTGAACTCGTGAGAAGTTGAAGGATTTTTAAGGATTTTCGTGAGACTTGTTCGTGGGAATGTACCAACCAGCCAGAAGATAGGAAACCGTGGAAGAAACCTTAAGAAATCATTGAGTTTAGTCTACTGGAATTGTCCTGCGGACCAGAAAGGTAGAATCCGCGGGGAAAATTGAAAATTGTTGAAGAGAACTCTGGTGAGTTCAATGTAGACCAGAAGGGATAGAAACCGTAGGAATTTGAAAGGTTTTCCAGGGGATTCTCGCGAGTTTGTTTTCGTAGAAATATTCCCGTGGACCGGAAAGTGGGAAGTAGCTAAAGTGAGTTTCTAGGATTGAAGAGTTTTACAGTTTCCATCCGTGAAAACAAACCCGCTAGGTACAAACCCGCGGCAAGCCCCAAAAGGTAAAACGCAGCATTTTGGCCAATTTTTAGGACCCTACGGTTTTCATCCGGGGAAATAAACCCCCGTGAGTCCATTTTTATGGCCCACTATATAAACCCACATGTCATTTTCACAAGCACTTTCCCCTTTTCAAACTTCTCTCAACTTCCCGTGCCAAAATCACCCAATTTGTTCTCCAATCTTGCTCGAAATCAAGTGGATCATCACAAGGAAGGTAAGTAATCTCAATTCCATCCCTTTAATCACTAATCTTTTGTAAATTCATCCAAACTAGCTAGTATAGTAACAGTTAAGGTTTTTGAAAAATTTGTGGTTTAAAGTGGTTTGTTTTGAATTGATTAAGTGTATAAGTGTCCTATAAACATGTTAGGACTAATTTCAACCAACATTTCTCAAAGATTGAACCAATTTTGCAATTTTTTAGTGTTATGGTTTGTTTTTGGCCGAAATTGTGAAGAACTGTCTTAATGCACATTTTATTGAAATTAAATGATGGATTTAATGGATAAATGATGTTGTAAGCATGTTGTGATTATGTGATATAGCGTGTGATTGGATTTGGTTGTGATATGTGCCTATTTGTTTGAAATTGTTGTGACATGTGCCTATTTGATTGAAATTGTCGTGATATATGCCAAGATAAGATGAATTGGTTGTGACGTATGCGTTATTCTTACGCATTTTGAATCAAAACACTTATATGCATATCAATTAGGACACACATTGCATAGTTGCACACATGTTGTTGTCGTACAATTGTGTTTGCCCATATTTGTACACTTGAATTGGGTGCACACACATGAATTATATAGGCATGGTGCTATGTGAGTGCATAAATAAGAATTGAATTGTTTAAATAAGGGAAGTTATTGTAGTAATTTATAATTGGCACTTTGAGGTGATTTTGAACACTTTTGTTGTTCAATAACTTGTTTAGGTTTTTAAATTGAACACAAACACACACACACACACACACACACTACACATATATAGCTTAGGATGTTGTTACATATTTGTGAATTGTGGGGTTCTTTAACCCAATTACTAACGTTTTTGGAGTATTTTTGTGCTTGTTTTTGTTCTAACCATAGATGGCACCAAAAAGGAAAGCGTCCCAAGCTTTTGAGGAGGGTGATGCATCCCCGTCAGAGAAAAGGGAAGGGGCCCTCTAACCCGGAACCATCGCCGGAGGAAATGTTTAGAATGAGGCTCATGGGCACCTCCAAGCGACCCATGATAATAGAGAGAGACATTAGCTTCGATGAGTTGGGTCACATGACCATTTTTGAGGAGATTCGTCGACGGAGGTGGGAAGCATATGTGTCGTTTCCAAAGAGAGTTAACCGGAAGATAGTGAAAGAGTTCTACGCCAACATAGATCTAGACGAGTTCAAATTAGGAGCTTCGGTGGTAGTCTGCAAGAAGCCAATCTCCATGACCACCGAGCAAATCAACGAGTATCTCATGACTCCGGACTACTTGATGTGGGAAGACAGGTACGAGCCTAATGACCTATTCCAGAATTATGACCAGTAGTTTGGGGCAGCTTTTACGAGGATAGAGGACATCCCATAGGAGACTAGGGACCGCAAGGTCCTCTAGAGGGAGCTGGGGTTCAGTAAGCATTTCTAGCATATCTACTTCTTCATGCCAAGCCAATATCGCACTAATATCAATAAAGAAGTGGCGATCATGCTCTACCAAATGAGAAACCAGTTAGAGTTCGACGTGGGGAGAACCATAGTGAGGCGGATAGCGGAATCAGGACGGAAGTCCAGTTTGAGCTTCTTCTTCCTGTGCTTGATCACACACTTCACACGTGAGGTAGGTATCCAAGTGTGTTAGGTTTTTGGTTGTTGTTGGCATATATTCCATATCAAAACTTGTTTATCTTGTAATGTTTATGTGGTCATATTGATGATGATACAAAGCTTCAAAGAAAGATTTGACTACGGTACATGCAAGATGATGGCTTGATAAGGGGAAGTAGCTTCATAGCTCATCAAAGGTATAATTGATCTCATTCCTTTTACAAGGCCTAGGCACACACACACAAATCATTCATATGTGTCACTGCATCATTGTGCACCATTTATATAACACATTCACATGATTTTGTATGCTCATGCATTGAACTCAAATGCTCATACATTTTAGAGTTGCATGTTCTAGGACTATGTCTAGGAAAAGGCATTCATATGTGAACTTGTGTTTGTATGTTTGTGTTTCTTGTGTTTTGGACTTAAACATGGTCTTATTTGATTCCTTATTGAGTCCCGTTCATTTCGGTTACTCATACGTTAAGTTTCGAGTCCAAACGATGTAGCTACGCTACTTTTCGTTCTCATTCGTTGAGTTGTGTTCGTCGTCATTTTCCGAGATGAATTCTCAACCATTTGTCAAATTTTCATAGTTTTCATCATGCATGAGGGAGTCACGGTTTGTAATCCGAAAACCGATTCGAATTCGGAGTTCGGATGCCCGAATACGGCTGAAGAACGCTAGAGGTGTGCGAGGAGGTTGCTCGGCCAAAAGCCAAGCAAGGGGTGGCCACGTGTGGACCACGTGTGCCACACGGCCAGAGCTCCTCTCTGGCCACGTGTGGCACACACTGACCACACGTGGGCTGGCTGAAGTCCCTCTAAATTTTGGACAATTTTGCCCCTCCTTCAATTCTTTTTAAATTTCTCCATTTCCCTCCATTCTTTTCCAAGAAGAAAAATTGTGAAATCCAGTCTATGATTTTCTCCCAAATTTTCTCAACTTCCAAACACCATAACTTTCTCATACGGAGTCGGAATTGAGTGATTCAAGTTGGAGATTGTTCGTATTCGAGTCCTATACCTTTTCCAAGTGGTCTTGCAGATGTTTGATTGATTTTCTGAGAGATCCTCACAGAAAACCGAACCAGCTCGTGTAATTAAGGTAGAGTTCATAACTTTGTGATTTCATCTTTTTAAACCTTCAATTTGCTTGGGATTTCTTCTTATATATGTATATGTATGTTTAGTGAATGCTATTGAGAAAGGTAGCTTCATAATCAATCTAATTGAATAGTCTAATTAGAGACACATGTTGACTAGAATCTTTGATTCTTTGTTTTTAACATGATTGGGAGTTGTATTGTGATTAGATTGATATCTAGGATTGTTTGAGACATGATTGATCAAGTTTATGATTAATAATCCTTTCTATGTGACTTTGATCCATGATTGATGAAATCTAGGATTAGAGCCTTTATATGTGTTTTTAGAGATATTTAGGATTGATTTGTTTTTAACATGTCTCCTATCTCTAAATCTTTGGCTAGAATACTTGTTGAATACATTTTATGATTCTAGCATTTTTTATGTATGTTTATAACATCTTGAACTTGTGCCTCATGTATATGAATTGTTCAAGTGGTATTTGTATGAATGAATCTAGTAGTTTTTATGTGTTAATTGTATTCACATGTTCTAGGTTTTCATTCATGTTTTTGCATCTAGTTTTCTATTGCTTGTGTTTTCACATCTCTAGATCTAGTTGTTCCATGGAATGTATTGATCACATGTTCTATGTTGTTTTGATTGATTGCATCACTTGCATTCACATGATCACACTAGGAAGTCCTTGTAAAAGGCATGAAGTCTTGGCTAGAGTTGGGATTACTCGGATAGCCAAGCAAGAAGTCTTGCCTAGAGTCTTGAGGACTTGGATAGGTAAGCAAGAAGTCTTGTCTAGAGTCGGGAGGACTTGGATAGACAGGCAAGAAGTCATGGCTAGAGTCGGGAGAACTTGGATAGTCATGCATGGGAGGCTTTCTAGAGGCACGTGTGCCTTATATAGAGAGTTGGCTTATATATTGGTAGGCCCGAGTGTTTGGCTAGACATAGGTTCCGATAGAGCGGGGTACATGGGATATGTATGCACTCTTGAGGAATTTCTAATCTTCCAACGATGTTGGTTTTGGTATGAGTTCCAATATGTGGTGGTTTACATCATTGAGGGATTTTGTATCTTCCAATAGGGATTGGGTAAACATAGACTCCACATGGGTTGGTGATCTAGGATTGGTCATTTTGTGGAATTTCTAATTTACTTTCCAAATATATATAAGTACCCAATGGTTGTAATTCAACCCGTGGATGTTTCCTCCTTGGAGGTTTTACCACGTTAAAAAAATCCCTTGTGTTAATTCTGTTAGGATTATGCTTAATAGCAAGAGTGTAATAATGTAATTAACAATCTTTTTCATATTTGTTAACCGCCAAAATTGGCGGAGGACCAAAGAAGAATTTTCCACCTCGACACAAGAAGGCTATAACAATACCCAACCCGGATACCACGACAGAGTGGACCTCGGTTAATTCCAACACATAACTCTCTCAGCGAGGTCCACCCCGCCAAGCATCTTAGCTCAACAAAGAAACCGAGAACCAAAAATACTCACTAGAACTCACAGCGAGATCAAACCCGGCTATAACCGGGCTTCCTATGAACCCCGCTACACCCCGATACAGCTTCCTATGGATCCAGCAGCACCCCGACACGGAGTTCTACTGATCACCTTACTACAAAGCTGTCTAGATATCCCCCTACTGCCATCAGCAGGGTGCTTACTAGATGTAGGAAGCCCGTTAGAGCAGAGGAGCACCAGGAAGCAGGATCCAAAACACCAAGAACTAAAAGCTCCACAAAAGAGCCAGTAAGACGTCACCGTACAAAGGAGGTACACTCTTTCCCGCCAGAAAGTCCTAATTTGAGCAAGACATTATAGTAGGAATCCTACTAGGAAGGTGAGTGATTGACTCCTCCTAGGAAGGAAAGACTGAATTCAGCGCATTAAAAGCTCCGATTTTATTTCCTAAAAAGGAGGATCCTGCAAGCGGCCAAACCCTAGTCCGGGATTGTAGGGGTGCATGGCAAGCAAACAGGACCTATATATATAACAACTTATTCATCGAAGAAAAGAGAAAGAGGAAGAAACCCTACACTCTACTTATCGACAGACACAGATTTATCTCCACCATCATCCCACTTATCGACCGAAATCTCCATATCGTTGCTGTGATTCATATTTTCAATCAAAACCTTCATGTAATCTAATGTCTTAGTAGATTTATAGTCGGTATATTCATGTAATGGAAAAGAGAGATCAATAAGACGAATTCCTATTCGATTTCACGTGTTCTTTATCATGCATGCATTGGCAGGGACATAGTTGGTATCGAACTACTTGATACCCCTCCGGCCAGGATCAATCTCGATCTTGCCCCTTTTAAAGTGGTTATTTGGATTATCGTCCTTTTAACGATTTTCGGATAACACTTTTGGCGCCGTCTGTGGGGAGCTTTTTCCCAACCATTGTTTAGCAACAGCCTACTTCCACCCAGAGATATTCGGAATGAGACTCCGATCCTCCCAGGGTCGTCCCGAGCCGTCAGGGCTCCAATCCCTTGCCTCCACTGAAAGAATTCAGAGACGGGGTAAGGGTATCAGGAGCGAGAATCCTCCACCGGTGCCCCCACCGGCTGCAGACCCTATCCCTCAAAACCCCGCTGGGCAAGAGGTCAACCGAGATGTCTTAGAACAGCACGCCGCAGCCTACGTAGAAGCGATCCGGCTCCGGATGATAGCCCAGGGAATCCCATTTGAAGCGGCCGGGATCCAGGACGATGTCAGACCAAGCACTCGGGCTCCAGTCTTCGACCGATTGGGCCCCCCTCTCCCAGTCCGACAGGCGGATCTCAGACCACGACTGGTAAAATCCGCGATTGAGGTTCCTCCCAGGAAGATTCAATCCCCACCAAGACCGCGGACCAAGGAGAGGGAATCCCGTCCCAACTCTGAAGAAAGTGCCAAATCTCGGAGGATTTCCAAGGAAAGGCATCAAAGGGTTAAGCGGAAGGAGGTAGTCATCGATTCGGAATCTTCGGATAATGAAGTTTCAGTAGCTCGATCCGGAACCAAGAAGTCTCAGCGCCTGGAGGACCAGATGACGAGGATGGCGAAGGAGTTGGAGCAGTTAAAGAAGGGAAAGCATCAAGGGATCCAAAAGAATCCTTTGGGCGAGATGAATGCACCATTCTCCAAGAGAGTTAGGGAGGCAGGGCTACCCCCCAAATTCAGGATGCCTTCAGAAAAGTATTCTGGAACAGAAGACCCCGTCAGCCACCTGGAAAGCTTCGTACACCAGATGGAGGTCCAGAGTGCAACCAGGATAGCAATGTGCAGGATGTTCCCTTCAACTCTAACAGACTGTGCCAAGACATGGTTCAGAAAATTACCACCAGGTAGTGTTGATTCTTTCTCCAAACTTACCAAGGCTTTCTGTGCACAGTTTCAGGGAATCAAACCCCGTCCCAAGGATCCTATCCTACTGCAGTACGTAGTTCAAGATCGAGGTGAAACTCTGAGATCCTATGTGGAGAAATTCCACAAAGAGGTCGTCCAGATGGGTGTGTTCAACGAGAAGGAAACGTTAGCAAATTTCCGGAGGAACTTATGGGCTGGCAGACTGTTCCGATCTTTCGCCAAGCATCCCCCTGAGACGTACCAGGAAGCCTACAATCGGGCTCTAGAACAGGTGGACATTGAGGAACAACTCCGGATCAAGATTGAACATGATGAAGCCCGGTTAGCACCACGCCCTAAAAAGGAAGCTCCAAAACCTGCCCCAGCTAGGAAATTTCAGAATCAACCTCCAAACCGGTCGACATACAGGCCGCCTCCTATTCCTTCGTACCAAGAGAGGTACCCGGTCAGGAGGTCGCCCCCCAGAGAGCTCCCCTTGAAGGATGTATCCAGAATAGCGAGAGAGGAAGAAGGATATAACCATTATACTCCTCTCAATGCATCGCGGGAAACTATCTATCTCGCCATTCGAGACAAGGGTCTACTCAGAAAGCCGGTTCCCATAAAAATCCCGGTGGACAGGAGGAATCAATACAAGTATTGCGACTTCCATGAAGACGTGGGGCATAACACCTCAGAATGCTACAGTCTCCGCAATCAGATAGAAGCACTGGTAAGGGGAGGACTCCTAACCGAATTTTTACAACAGGTACGAGATAGCATCAAAGAAGGAAAGCAGGTTCAAAGCGGGATGCAAGAAGCAGCGGAAAGGAAGAGAGAAGGAGAAAAGGATCTAATGCAGCAGATCCAGGTGATTCACACCATCAGTGGGGGCCCCACCTTGGCTGGAACCTCCAACAATTCAAGGAAGAACCACGCAAGGAAGATTCCTAGGCTTAACGCTGACCATGAGATACTGAAAGTCAATGGCGGACCCCGAGATCTATCCCGCTCAACCAAGATCATCTTCACGGAGGAGGATGTCCACAATACGGTACAGCCACATGATGACCCCATGGTCATAACAGTGCAGATCGCTAACTGCCTAGTACACCGCGTCCTGATTGATACGGGAAGCAGCGTGGATATTCTGTTCAAGGGGGCTCATGAGCAGCTTAACCTGAAGAATTCTTGCTACAATAGTTGCACCTCTCTACTATACGGATTCACAGGGGACTCCGTAATGCCGATGGGAACAAAGATACTGCCAGTGATAGTCGGAGAAGCTCCTCTTCAGCAAAACATAATGACGGAGTTCATCGTGGTGGACACCCCCTCCGCGTACAATGCAATTTTAGGAAGGCCTTTCTTATCAGGGATTAGAGGAGTACTGTCTATCTACCACAACGTGATGAAGTTTCCAGTAGGATCGGGAGTAGGAGAAGTAAGAGGAGACCAGCAGGCAGCCCGAAACTGCTATGCGGTGTCAACTAACCCCGCTGCATTGGCTAAGCAATGCGCATCAGTGGATGCAACTTTCAAGCCAGTGAAACAGAAAAGAAGACACTTCAACACAGAACGGAATGCCGCAGTCCAAGAAGAAGTTGACAAGCTCCTGAAGGCCGGATTCATCAGGGAATCCCGGTACCCTGAGTGGATCGCTAACGTGGTCATGGTAACCAAATCCAACGGGAAGTGGCGGATGTGTGTGGACTACACCGATCTCAATCGGGCTTGTCCCAAAGATAGCTTCCCTCTACCAAAAATAGATCAGCTCATTGACTCCACTGTAGGAAATAAGCTCCTAAGTTTCATGGATGCTTTCTCGGGGTACAATCAGATCATGATGCATCCTTCAGATCAAGACAAGACTAGTTTCATCACAGGACAAGGTCTCTACTGTTACAAGGTAATGCCATTCGGACTCAAAAATGCAGGTGCCACTTACCAGCGTATGGTGAACAAACTATTCAAGGAACAGATAGGAAGGTCCATGGAGGTATACATAGATGACATGATCACTAAATCTCCAGAAGCAGGACAGCATGCAGGGGACTTACGCCAAACCTTCCAGGTACTAAGGCAGAACCAGATGAGGCTGAACCCCGCTAAGTGTGCATTCGGGGTAGCAGCAGGCAAATTCTTGGGATTCATGGTGCATGAAAGGGGAATCGAGGCAAATCCGGAGAAGATCAAAGCCATTTTAGATCTCGAGTCTCCTGCAAACCTCAAGCAGGCGCAAGGTTTAACCGGGCGGATAGCGGCTTTGAACCGGTTCATATCCCGATCCACCGACAAATGTCTCCCTTTTTTCAAAATCATCAAGCAGGGGAAAAAGATGAAGTGGGATGAGCAGAGCGAGCAGGCCTTTCAGACTCTAAAGGGATACCTGTCAAGCCCTCCGCTATTGGTAAAACCAATCCCGGGTGAAGAACTCCTACTCTACCTAGCAGTTTCTGAAGTAGCAACTAGTGGAGCCTTGGTGAAAGAATGCAGTGACGGGGTGCAGAGGCCGATCTACTACGTGAGTCGGGCTCTTACAAAGTCCGAGAAGAATTATACCTTGCTAGAGAAACTCGCCTACGCCTTAGTAACAACGTCCAGAAAGCTCCGGCCTTATTTTCAAGCCCACACCATCGCGGTAGTCACAGATCAGCCTTTGAGACAATTTCTCCAGAGACCGGATGTTTCAGGTAGACTGGTTCTGTGGGCCCTAGAGCTCACACAGTTCGACATCAAGTACAAGGCGAGAACCACGATCAAAGCTCAAGCCCTGGCGGACTTCGTAATGGAGTTTGGCCCGACCCTGGACCAAGGCGTGTCGGCAGACCCAGACCCGGATCAAGCCCTTCTAGAATGGCCCATAGACAACAAGATTTGGACTCTTTACACGGATGGAGCCGCGAACCAGTCGGGGTGCGGAGCCGGGATCGTCCTGATCGACCCCGCGGGAATTGAAGTAAGTCATTGCTTCAGGTTTGAATTCAGAGCCACCAACAACGAAGCGGAATATGAGGCTCTGCTAGCAGCAATGAAGGTAGCAGGGGCTCTGGGGGCTGAGTATCTTCAGATCAAGAGCGATTCACAACTAGTGGTCAACCAGGTGACAGGAGTATACCATGCAAAAGGTGACAACATGATAGCCTATCTGGCTAAAGTTCAGGAGGCTATGAAGAAATTCAAAGGTGTAAAAATAGAGCAAGTGCCTAGGGAGAAAAACCATCGCGCAGATGTTTTAGCCAAGATTGCCACAGGAGAGGGACACGCTTTACCAAAAGGGGTACCCCTTCAATTGGTTCCTTTCTCCAGCATAGCAAAAGAGGCAGAAGTCCTCCCAGTAAGCCGCCTCCCGTGTTGGATGGATCCAATAGCAGACTATCTCCAAAGTGACATTCTCCCAGCAGATCCGGATCAAGCCCGTCGGCTCAAGAGGACAGCTACCCGATACTGCTTAGTAGAAGGACACCTATATCGTAAGGGAAAATCTCTCCCTCTGCTCAGGTGTCTCCATCCCGATGACGCGCACTGGGCGCTCAGTGAGGTACATTCTGGGGATTGTGGTAACCACGTGTCAGGGGAAACTTTGGCTTACCAGGTAGTCAGGATGGGCTACTACTGGCCGACTATACACCAGGACGCAAGGCAGTTCGCGCGATCCTGCGAGGCTTGCCAGAAAACAGCCAACCTTCATCATCTCCCTCCAGAGAGGCTCTCCTCAATCAGCACTCCCTACCCCTTCGCCATCTGGGGACTAGACTTGATCGGGCCACTTCCCACTGCACCCGGCCAAGCCAAGCACGCAGTAGTGGCGATAGATTACTTTACTCGGTGGTTGGAAGCTAAGGCACTCACCCGGATAACCGAAGAAAAGACCACCAACTTTGTCAAGGAACACATAGTCTGCCGGTTTGGCACCCCGATGGCCATCATAACTGATTTAGGAAAGCAGTTTGACAATGCCAACTTCCGAGAATTCTGTGCAGACCGGAGGATCAATCTCCGCTTTGCTTCGGTGGCCCATCCTCAAACCAACGGGCTGGTCGAAGCAACCAACAAGACCATTAAGAAGCTCCTAAAGAAAAAGCTCCAACAGAAGAAAGGATTATGGGTGGCAGAATTACCCAATGTACTTTGGGCCTACAGAACAACTAGGCGGACAGCAACCGGAGAAACCCCCTACTCCCTGGTGTTTGGGGCAGAAGCTGTCTTGCCCATCGAACACAAGCTCATATCTTTCCGGGTTCAAAATTATGAACCAGAAGATAATGAGGCCAAATTGAGAGCTAACTTGGACCTGTTGGAGGAAAAACAAACCAAGGTCGCAGAGAAGGTGGCCGTATACCAGAGCAAGATAGCCCGACACTTCAACAAGAAGGTGAGGGCCCAAAATTTCAAAGAAGGAGATTTGGTTCTCAGGAAGGTGACCCAGAATACAAGAAGAAGGTCTGACGGGGTACTAGCCCCTAACTGGGAGGGTCCATACTTGGTTAAGGCATCACTCCGGGGTGGTGCTTACAAGCTCGAAGACATGGAGGGTTACCCGGTGGATCATACATGGAATGCCGATCATCTTCGAAAATTCTATCCTTAAGAAACTGTGCTTGTACCTAGCGGAATGCTCACCCCGAGTTTATATTTGTACCATTTGGGAAATTAAATAAAAGCAATTCTTTCTTCTATATGATTCTCCTGTGTTCCAATGCCCGATTATCTCCTACTGATATCACCTACAGAATCATCATCACGAAATCGCCTAAAGGCCAGGAGAGCTTCTTAAAGCTCCTGATGCCCTAGACGGGGTCAAACCTTCTAGGAGGATCTCCGCTACTGAGTCAAGCCTCAGGGCGCTCCTGATGCCTTGGACTGGGTCAAGCCCGCCAAGAGGATCTCCATTATTAAAGCGCCTCAAGACCAGGAAATAGCCTCAGGGCGCTCCTGATGCCTTGGACTGGGTCAAGCCCGCCAAGAGGATCTCCATTGTTAAAGCGCCTCAAGACCAGGAAATAGCCTAAGGGCCCTCCTGCTGCCTCGGTCGGGGAATACCCTCCTCTGAGAAGCCTGGTGCTAAAGTGGCCTTAGTTGCCTACCAGGATAGCCTTGGTCGGGGAATACCCTCCTCCGAGAAGCCTGGTGCTAAAGTGGCCTTAGTTGCCTACCAGGACAGATTACAGTAAGAGTCGGGCTGCCTCAGGGTACCTGATTCCTTACTTCGCCTCAAGACCAGGAAATAGCCTCAGGGCGCTCCTGATGCCTTGGACTGGGTCAAGCCCGCCAAGAGGATCTCCATTGTTAAAGCGCCTCAAGACCAGGAAATAGCCTAAGGGCCCTCCTGCTGCCTCGGTCGGGGAATACCCTCCTCTGAGAAGCCTGGTGCTAAAGTGTCCTTAGTTGCCTACCAGGATAGCCTTGGTCGGGGAATACCCTCCTCCGAGAAGCCTGGTGCTAAAGTGGCCTTAGTTGCCTACCAGGACAGATTACAGTAAGAGTCGGGCTGCCTCAGGGTACCTGATTCCTTACTTCGCCTCAAGACCAGGAAATAGCCTCAGGGCGCTCCTGATGCCTTGGACTGGGTCAAGCCCGCCAAGAGGATCTCCATTGTTAAAGCGCCTCAAGACCAGGAAATAGCCTAAGGGCCCTCCTGCTGCCTCGGTCGGGGAATACCCTCCTCTGAGAAGCCTGGTGCTAAAGTGGCCTTAGTTGCCTACCAGGATAGCCTTGGTCGGGGAATACCCTCCTCCGAGAAGCCTGGTGCTAAAGTGGCCTTAGTTGCCTACCAGGACAGATTACAGTAAGAGTCGGGCTGCCTCAGGGTACCTGATTCCTTACTTCGCCTCGAGACCAGGAAATAGCCTCAGGGCGCTCCTGATGCCTTGGACTGGGTCAAGCCCGCCAAGAGGATCTCCATTGTTAAAGCGCCTCAAGACCAGGAAATAGCCTAAGGGCCCTCCTACTGCCTCAGTCGGGGAATACCCTCCTCTGAGAAGCCTGGTGCTAAAGTGGCCTTAGTTGCCTACCAGGACAAACCTACAGTAACATCGGGGAAACTCATCGGGATGCTTCACTCTTTATTTTCCCACTTGCTACCCCGACAGCGGACCAGCAGTCAGAAAGGAACTTAGAAGTCCATCCGCAGCAAGACGAATTGTTCATAAGGAGTAGGATTTCTCGAATGACTGCTATAATACTTTATACTATGACATGTTTAAGGGAGTCCGATTAGAGGAAGATGTGATTTTACCCCGTTGGTTCTTATGGTTATAAGCACATAGTTTATCTCTATTACCCATTGGGGTCCAGTCATCATCCTTATTACTCATTAGGGTCCAAGTATTCAAACAGGATTCCAAGTATCAACAAATTTATATGCAATGAGGGTTTTCTAAGTACAAAGTAAACAAGACACAGTATTCAGAAAAGCTGCTATATTTATAAACGGGGTGCCCCATTCCCCAGTCGGGCTACAAAAATTTTCAATAATGAAGGGAGGCCAGACTAAACTTCTTTTTCCTCCTCTGGATGCTCTTCTTGGCCAGCTGCCCCTTCTCCCAAAGGCTCAGTTGCTGCATCGTTGTGAGCCGCCTCCACGGCAGAAGACCCAGACTGAATCCCTTCAACCATAAGGGCCTCGGATCTAGCTGGCCCATCACCTTCCTCCACAATGACTACTCCCGTAACCGACTCGGGGTCCACCATTTGCTCTTCAATGGCAGGAGGATCTAGATCCGCTCCCTCCGCGCCATCTTGTTGAACCCCAGCAGCCACGACGGCTTCTTGACCCGGGTGAGCCATTTCCTGTGGAGGGGCCTCAGCCTCTTGATTCCCTCCAGCTAACCGGGCAGCCTTAGCCATAATTTGCTCCCGGTCCCAGTTCAAGGTTGCCTTGAGGTCGAAAGAAGGAGGCAAAGCCGTGGCTACCTCATAGCAGGCGGCGAAATAACCATCATCGAAAGAGGGCCCCTGGTGGGCCTCCAAATCCTCTAAGGCATCCCGTAGAAGCTGGTTCTCATCTGACAGCAGCCTCTTTTCAGCTTTTATGCGATCCCTCTCCTCTCTGCGGCGCAAGGACTTGATGGTTTCTATGTCTAAGCAACGCTCAAGGCGTCTGATAATCACCAAGCCCTCCTGGCGCGCTTCTTCTGATGCCCTAGCCTCTTGAAGTAAAGGGGCCACGTTTTGTTGGGCCTGGACTAGCTCCTGCTGAGTTTCCTCTAACCTCGCTTGGAGGCCGATATGAGCTTTCTTCAATGTCAGCAGCTGTTTCTCCATGGCCAAGGCAAACTTGAAACCCTGTAAAAAGAAAGAGAGTCAGTACCCGGCAGAAGGAAGAAATTAAGTAACAAGAAGGGAGTAAAAGTTTACCTCAGCCAGAACCGAAACCCCCTTGGTGACCAAGATGCCTGTAGGAAGCTTGGCCATATCTGTCAAATCTCCACCGGGGCAGGTGGCCGCGAATCTAGACACCACCTCGTCAAAAGCATCATTCCCTGACCCCGATCCTGAGGCTACACCAGCATCAATAGTAGAAGTGTGGATAACTGTTTCCTCCAACGAGGCCCTCACAGGATCCGCGGGAAGAGCTACAGCAGGAGGAGGAGCATAAGAGGTTTCAGTGGTGGAGACTTTCTTCTTCTGAGCCGGCCTTTCAGAGCTTCGGGCCCTAGCTGCCCTAGCTAGCAACGCCGGGATCCTTGAACGGGAGGGAGGAGTAGAAAGGTTGCGAGCTGGAGCCTTAGCTTTAGACCCTGATGGAGCAGGAGTAGAGTCAGGAGGTGGGGTGGGGTTGGATCCTTCTCTGACAGACCCCGACCTAGTCCTGGCAGCCGAAGTGGGAGAAGGAATAAGGGAGGAACGAGATAGCAGGGTATTATCTTTACCCCCCAAAGAAGGGAGAGGCCCCGTGGCCATCAGGGGAGCTGATATTGCCAGAAGAAAGGATGTTCAGTAAGAATCAAAAGAAGGAATGTAAACATTAAGAAACAGAGATGAAGGATGCGGTTAACTCACCTGGAGAGGCGGGAGAGATCCTCAGGTACCGTTCCAAGCGGGCTCCCTCAAAGGGATCCAAAGAGGGGAATTGCAGGTTGGTATACCCTCTCTTTAGGATCCTTGTTAAAATCTCTCGGGACTCAGGAGCCAAGGTCCCCTTCGCCCACTTGTCCCTCGCGGTAAACTGGGTAGGGACGGGGTACTCACACCCCCCAAGAAGAGCAGTACGCCCCCAATCGCCCTCGACCACCAGCCACTCCTCCTTCCAAGGCGCCGCATACTTCACATTCGCCCCTGGGACGACGAACTTCAAATCATTCGATGCCCTCAGGTAGAACTGACCCCGAGGTACCATGCTCGTAATGTTGAAGAGGAAGCGGAGCTCGTCCAAACCCGGTTCCCGCTCAATATGATCTTTCTCGCACTGCTCCCTCCAGAGCACCAAGAACCCTGTCAGGTGCTTCCAGAAGCCCGGAGAGAGTTGGAGAGGGGCCAATTCGAGCGCGACGAGAGCTCGACGAAGAGTGGGGTGCAGTGGGAGCCGGACTCCACACTCCAGAGCGGCTTTGTGGATCAGCAAGCGGTCTGGAGACGGGGCGTACGCGTCATAGCCTTGGGGAGGAAGGGAGAGAATGATGTATTCCGGGATCTTGTACTCTTCCCGTAGTTGATGGAGCGTATCCATGGTACAAACAGAATCGGGAATAACCCGACTATCGCGAAAAGCGGCAAAGGATCCTGTCTGAACTCCGACCAGCGCGACATCAGGTCCGTCACTTTCCTCATGACCACCAGTCTGAAAGGCGCCCGCTTCATCACCAACCAGGACTGGGTCTTCAGGTTGATTATGAAAACCCAACCCAATTCGGGGGTTTCGGGTAAAGCGGCATCGCTGAGCCTGCGGGGTTTTCTCAGCAGTTGCATCCCCCTCTCGACCCCGTTTTTTCCCCTCTGACGTCAAGGAGTCCGCCACATCCTCAATCGCCTCAGCATTGTCAGACTGGGGAGAGAGGGCGGGATCTGAATGAACGGGGTTCGCCGTTACTGGAGGGTTTTGTTCGTCAAGTTTTTCTTGAGAGGAAGGAAGTTGTGAAGGAGAGGCCATTATAGAAGAAGAAGAGAAGAAGGATTTCTTCGAAAGATTGCGGTGAGAAAGGAGGAAGAAGGTAGAGCAGAAAGTTCCTGTATTCAGTCGCGAGTTTGAATGTTTAAGAGAAAGTAAGTAATCACCAGTAAAACCAGTCTATTTATAAAGAAAGAATGACGGTTACTTACTTGGAAACTGGAATCGGTGACCGGGAGGAGGGTTTGAGGCGTTTTCCGCATTAATCGCGCCAAAACGGCTCTTTTTGAAAAAAAGGGAAACCCAATCAACAGTCGACATGTAATCAGTTATAACGGACAAAATAAGGATTTCCTGCTCTTAAGTGGAAACCCGGTCAGACAAGGAAAGTAAGGGGATAAGGTAGAAAATCCTTCAAGCAAACAAAAAGATCCTGACCCCGACCCCGACAAAGTATCAGTGTCCAAGTCAGGGGGGACTTCTGTTAACCGCCAAAATTGGCGGAGGACCAAAGAGGAATTTTCCACCTCGACACAAGAAGGCTATAACAATACCCAACCCGGATACCACGACAGAGTGGACCCCGGTTAATCCCAACACATAACTCTCTCAGCGGGGTCCACCCCGCCAAGCATCTTAGCTCAACAAAGAAACTGAGAACCAAAAATACTCACTAGAACTCACAGCGAGATCAAACCCGGCTATAACCGGGCTTCCTATGAACCCCGCTACACCCCGATACAGCTTCCTATGGATCCAGCAGCACCCCGACACGGAGTTCTACTGATCACCTTACTACAAAGCTGTCTAGATATCCCCCTACTGCCATCAGCAGGGTGCTTACTAGATGTAGGAAGCCCGCTAGAGCAGAGGAGCACCAGGAAGCAGGATCCAAAACACCAAGAACTAAAAGCTCCACAAAAGAGCCAGTAAGACCTCACCGTACAAAGGAGGTACACTCTTTCCCGCCAGAAAGTCCTAATTTGAGCAGGACATTATAGTAGGAATCCTACTAGGAAGGTGAGTGATTGACTCCTCCTAGGAAGGAAAGACTGAATTCAGCGCATTAAAAGCTCCGATTTTATTTCCTAAAAAGGAGGATCCTGCAAGCGGCCAAACCCTAGTCCGGGATTGTAGGGGTGCATGGCAAGCAAACAGGACCTATATATATAACAACTTATTCATCGAAGAAAAGAGAAAGAGGAAGAAACCCTACACTCTACTTATCGACAGACACAGATTTATCTCCACCATCATCCCACTTATCGACCGAAATCTCCATATCGTTGCTGTGATTCATATTTTCAATCAAAACCTTCATGTAATCTAATGTCTTAGTAGATTTATAGTCGGTATATTCATGTAATGGAAAAGAGAGATCAATAAGACGAATTCCTATTCGATTTCACGTGTTCTTTATCATGCATGCATTGGTAGGGACATAGTTGGTATCGAACTACTTGATACCCCTCCGGCCAGGATCAATCTCGATCTTGCCCCTTTTAAAGTGGTTATTTGGATTATCGTCCTTTTAACGATTTTCGGATAACAATATTAATAAAGTGATTTCTGTTTTTAACAAATCTTATAGCATTTATAGTTTAATAATTGTTAAAGTAAATAATCATAAGGTCTAAAAACTATGAGAAAAGAAGAATTGTTCATACATCTTGATATGTATGTGGTAGACACAATTCTTTAGTTAGTCTTGAATATCGTTCACAACTTAAGTTAAAGGTTGGGCACCTTTATCTTGTTAAAGTTGTAGAATTCTTTTGCTAGCATTTGAGTGGGATCAAATGAGATATGATGAGTCTAAAATCATCGGAGTGTCTTCGAGCAAAAGAATCTAGTGCACTGGGTGCATTGAACAGGATCACAATGAAATACTTTATCTATAACCGTCAGTAGATAAAAGTAATTTCATTATCAAGACAATCGGAGAGTCTATCTCAATCCTGAGATAAATGATGGACTTATGGTTGCAGGTGATATCATTTGAGCTATCAATGAGTACGATTATATCGCATAGTCTATCCTCGATAGTTTGGTGATATTCATTTGTTAATCGATAGAGGACTTCATTTATAGATATGGACATCGTGGCTCCATTTATTAAATGAGAGTATAATATCATCATATGGATGTTTTGAGGTAATTGGATATTAAATCTCAACGTTGAGTTTTCAATAGTGTCTGTTGAAAACATGGCTTCTGGACAAGTCAAAATATCCAAGTTCAAAACGTGGTCATATGAGTAAATATGGTAACTTGGAGAGTTATAGGCGGTCTATGAACTCTTGGCGATTACTGATATTAATCACGATGATACACTATCTCCACCATGATTGTCTAGGGTATGAATGAGGAAGCATCTTCCTTTTCTGTCTTTATTTAAGAGTTCAATTTTAGCTCTTTAGTGGAATGAGCTAAAATTAATGGATCGGACCTAAGTGAATCATTTGTTGATTGTGATTAGATTATGTCTATTGGAGCTTAAATTTAGATAGCCCGCCAAGATCCCCAATCCACACGGACTTGCATGGATCACTTGTTATATTCTACCGGACCAATTTAGGGTCCATCTAGAATTGCAATTTAATGTATTAAGAATATAATATGCACATTATTTATATAATGGGCTGCACAATTATATTTATATATTAATGGATGACATGTGGGCTTGTTTCTTTTAGTAAGAATGGGTCTAGTTCACATGTGGGCTTTTTATTTAAAGTCTTATGGATTTAATGAAATAAGAAAAATAATATTTGGCCCAATGTATATATGTGGGGCGGCAACATGCTATAATGGCATTTAATATTATTTTGTTTCATTATTTAATTAAATAAGAATTAATTAAGTTATTAATTAATTGTTTAATTAAAGTAACAAATCTTTTCTAAATAGGAAATATGATTCTTATTTGTATACTATTGGTAGTAGTATAATTAAATAGAAAGACTTGTTTGACAAGGAAAATAAATAATTAATTTTATTTATTTAATCAAATAGGAAGTCTTTTTATTTTAGTCAAATAAGGAATAAAAGATTTATGAGTTTGATTAGGTTTTGGAAATCTTTTCTAAATAGGAATTAGGGTGCAATTCAAACTAATTAATTTGGTTTGGAAATTGCGGCAACCCTAATAATTCTAGGAAGAGAATTCGGCCAACCCTAAAAAGAAAGAAGAAAAATTTCGGCCACATATATATGTACACATATAGATTTCGGCCACCCCCTAGTGCTAATGTGCAGAATTTTGTTCTTCTTCTTCTTCTCAACTCATAGTTAGAAATCTATTATTCTACTAAAAACAAAAGGAACATTGATTATTCTTTGATTGTGTTCTAGTTGCTTGTTCATTAATAAGCTTGTGAATACTATATCGATCTAGGTTCACGCGAGTTTCGATCATACGATTGAGAACTCAAAAGTGACCGGAATAATCTTAGGTTCCTTTAGATTGTTTTTGGGACTAACGAATCAAGAAAAGTTTGTTTAAATCCAATCACAGGTTTGCAATTCAAAGAGAAGGGAGACCACGCTCCTAGGTGATCCACGTTCGTGCTAGGATTGAAGATCTTGCGGATTACCATCGACGCAAGTCAATCGGATCACGCGACAAGAGGTATTAATCTTTTATTACTTTATTATATATGTTTGATTAATCAAAAGGGTTTAAGGTTCATAAAATTGGAAAAATTTTAAAAGCTACTCAAACTATTTTTTTAGTCTCGCTTCCGCTGCGGGTACGTTATTTTTCCCTACAAATTCTTTCTATCTCTATCTTTTATATTTGTTTTTGTATATGTTTTAATCTTGTAGTACAATCTTCACTTGTGATGTTTTGGATTCAAGATTTTGTAAAGTGTGATTTGTAAATATATTCTTTTGATCATATTTGTAATTACATTTCTTTTGTATATTGTTTAGCATTTTATGTATAGCAATATTTGTATATACTTGTAATGATTGAACATATATTGATATACAAGTATTCTTGTTAATTGTTTTTGTATTTTCTTTATACCTCATACAACTTATTGATACTTAGACAATGTATGAATGATCACATGATAACTTGTCTTAGTATGATTCCGTGATGTTTATGTTGTATGTAAGGCTACCTTGAGGGACAAACGTAAGTTTGTTCAAGGGATTGAAATTAGGCGAAAAACCTATTCACCCCCCCTCTAGGTACGTCTTAAGCAATTTAACCTTATTTGTATACTTTCAAAGTGGATATGCCCTAGGATGGGATTGAGACCCCTATGGGCACTGTAGGGAGGAGAGCTTATAATGAGGCAGCTGAAGGAAAGGAAGGGATTGAGAGACTTCTCAGTCGAAAGGAGTTGAAGCAACAGATGAGAGAGCAGAGGAGAGTGATTCCAAGGAGAGAGCTTGAGAGATTAGAGAAAGAGTCCCGAGAGGAGGAGTATGATATAGGAGACAATGGCGATAGCCAGTCAGAGCAGTTAGAGGTTGAGAGAGATGATAGCGTGCCATCTTGAGCACATGCCATGATCCGATCACATGCGAGTATGATCGAGTCTAATGCCGCTTTTGCAAAGACAGTTGGCCGTCTTGTCAGGCAAGTTAGGCGTTTGAATAAGGTGGTGGCCCATTTGACAGGATACCAGAGGGAGGATCCCACTGAAGAGACCTCTGATGAGGAGGAGGAGTAGGATCAGGAGCGCCATCAGAAGTGTAGAAAAGAAGAGCCACCCATGGTATCTGACCTACCTACTGCCACCAATGCACCGACAGTGCCTACCGCACCGGAGTTAGGTATACCTTATCCTTATCACTATCTTTTAGCTAACTTTGATGATTATTTTTTCAGTCCGATTGTCCAGCCGAACCCACAAGATCAAGAACTATACTTTATGGACTTACTTTAGCAGCAGCAGATAGAACAGAGCCTAACACAGATAGTGAATGAATAGTTTCAGGGCAGGTGGGACGAACAGAAGCTGATCTCATAGCTGAAACCAAGGGAGGAGCAGAATGATTGGTTGTTCATTATGAGCATCGAGCTTCTTCCAGAGGGATGTGACTGTGCGAGTGCACAGTCAGTGGAGTACATTATGGAGGAACCCGAGTCGCCGACGAGCGTAGTTCCGTACGTGGGGCCACCTCCTCCATTTGAGCCTACCTGTTTTTAGCACTCCATCAGATGCGTTCAGTTCACACCATTAGACACCTTCAGTAGCAGCAACAGCTCCAGCATGGCCAGTAGCAGTGCCAGTACCAGTTATATGAGCGATGGGAGTGGACCAATTTAGGATGATTGGTACTCTATGGATTTTTTATGGGTGGAGTATTATTCTGCATTTTTGAATACTCCATACTTTGTTTTGGAGTTGTATTTACAGTATTTTTAGTTTCGTTATTATATATATATTATAATTACTTGCATATAAATTTTAGTTAGTCAGTAACATGCTTAGATCTAAGTGGGGATTTTTGTATGGTTGAATACTAGTGCCTAGGATGATACTATCTAGTAGACTAGGATCTTTTGAAGCATCATGGATGGATGTGATACCATGTGATTGGACATTATATGTCCATTTTTGTATGGATTGGGGAGTTGTTCGTTGGCCAAACAACCAAACCTTGAAACCATGTATTGTCTTCCCTGTGCAAACATTGGGGACAATGTCGAGTTTAGGTTTGGGGGTGTGGGCACATTAAATACTTTCCAATCGTTCACATGATTGTACATATTGTATATAGTGCTTTAATGTTTTAATGTCGTATTTGTGTAAAACATTTTCCAAAATTTTCCGATAGAGCCAAGGGAACACATGTTGGTTAAATAAGATGCTATGAGGTATGAGTTGTTAAGGAATACGTGCATGTGTTAATTACTTAAGTGTCACTATCACAATGGCATTCCAAGAAGACATTGCATATTGCATATTAGTCTCTTTCTCTTGTGCTTAGTGAACGAAACTTAGCACGAGATTTCTTTAACCAATAGTGGAGACTACCCGTGAGAGACAGAGCCTAAATAATCACCTTTTGAGGGTAAACACTCTTCACTAATCATATTATCTCATATGCATAATCGAATGCCCATAAACATGAAAATTGTGGACTACTTGCTAGACTTGTATTCCCTCGTTAGATCGACTTTCAAATATGATTCTAGGCATGTATGTGCTTAGCTACTAAATTGCCCAAACACTATCCATGATTGTTATGTGTACTCCAATTGCCAATTTGCGGCCAAACACAAACCATTCATTTCATCACCACAAATACACATATACATATATTGAATTCTGTAGTACTTGATCACGAATTACGCATGGTTTGTAAATGCGAAGGTTTTAGCTCAAATTTATTGTAAATAGCGTGAACTCAAGCGATGATAGATAGTTGTGCAATGTTCTGGCTATAGTTAAATTATCAAATGTAAAACACTTAAGCCACAGTACGTGATGGAAAAGTACTCGAATCCAAGTACCAATTAGCACAAAAGAAAAAGAAATCTTAGCATAGACGCTTGTAGACATCTTTGTAATGAGCTATGGGTATTAATTGTAAGGTTGATCGATAAACTTCAGAATTCCGATGGAAATTCACCTCTTTGGCCCCATTACAACCAAGGAAAGCCCTAGTTGATCCTTTAGGTAGTCTAGTCAGGGAATGTGAGTCGAAGCATGCTCTTTCCACATTTGTGGCATATCAATTCATTCATTAAATAGTTTCCATAAGTTGTGTGTTAATTTTGATTACATATGCATTACATTTGATTCTTATATATATTCTATTACTCACATATGTTGTTTGAGAGTCACTTAGGTTCTGAGAGAAAATTCGACTAAAATCCGATGAGGATAGAGTCAAGGCGAATTGAGTTTTTGCTTTTGAGTGCTTTGTTTTTGAAGCGGAGTATTGAGAGTATGGGATTCGTTTTGTTGCGTGTTTTTGAAGGGTGTAATTGTGCTAGTTCCTAACCAGAGGTTTTGGCATGTTTTATTCCTGAATAATCTCATTGTGTAGCATCTTTGTGATTTGGCTCTTGGAAATGTTTTAGTGTGCGTTGTATATATTTAGTACATAGTAGAATTGTGTTTTTAGTTTAATTTTAGCATTTGTAGTTTTCTCGAAGACAAGCAAAAATCAGGTTTGGGGGTTTGATCACACTCAAAGTGTACACATTTAGTGCTCCCTTTACTTGGTTTTTGTAATCGTTTTCCAAGCATTTTATGTGTTTAATGTTGTAAATATGTGTTTTCAAATAATTACGGCATTTCGAAGGCGTTTGGGTCCGAAATGACAAAAAAAAAAGGCAGAAAAAACCAAGGATTCCCTATTCCCACAGGTTCAAACATCAAACCCCCATGGGAAAGTACCAGCAAAGAGAACCAGTTGGAAAGATTACAGAGGTCAGCGGGTTCATCTTCCCTGCCCCGCGGGAAGAAACTAGCTGACGAAAGCTACGGGACATCTCAGTGCCACATCCAGTGACTTCATATCGTCTGTGTCATGGGAATAAAACCACCGAACAAAGCTGCGGGCACACATCTGTGGGTTCAGACCATTCCTCTGGTGAGAAGATTTCTACGGAAGAAATCCGTGAAGACAAGAAAGAAGCCACGGAACATGTCCGTAGGAGACTCTAACGAGCTGCAAGTGGATCGAATCTAGTCATTTCAAACCCGTTTTCCATCCACTATCCATTTTTAGCCTTGGTTATGGACCAAAGGACCTTCACTTGTCTTAGGAAGGCCTTGTTAGGATTATGCTCAATAGCAAGAGTCTAATATTGTAATTAACAATCTTTTTCATATTAATAAAGTGATTTCTGGTTTAAACAAATCCTATAGCATTTATAGTTTAATATTATAATTGTCAAAGTAAATAATCATAAGGTCTAAAGACTATGTGAAAAGAAGAATTGTTCGTACATCTGGATATGTATATGGTAGACACAATTCTTTAGTTAGTCTTGAATATTGTTCACAACTTATATTAAAGGTTGGACACCTTTATTTTGTTAAAGTTGTAGAATTCTTTTGCTAGCATTTGAGTGGGATCAAATGAGATATGATGAGTCTAAAATCATCGGAGTGTCTTCGAGCAAAAGAATCTAGTGCACTGGGTGCATTGAACTGGATCACAGTGAAATACTTTATCTATAACCGTCAGTAGATAAAAGTAATTTCATTATCAAGACAATCGGAGAGTCTATCTCAATCCTGAGATAAATGATGGACTTATGGTTGCAGGTGATATCATTTGAGCTATCAATGAGTACGATTATATCGCATAGTCTATCCTCGATAGTTTGGTGATATTCATTTGTTAATCGATAGAGGACTTCATTTATAGATATGGACATCGTGGCTCCATTTATTAAATGAGAGTATAATATCATCATATGGATGTTTTGAGGTAATTGGATATTAAATCTCAACGTTGAGTTTTCGATAGTGTCTATTGAAAACATGGCTTCTGGACAAGTCAAAATATCCAAGTTCAAAACGTGGTCATATGAGTAAATACGGTAACTTGGAGAGTTATAGGCGGTCTATGAACTCTTGGCGATTACTGATATTAATCACGAGGATACACTATCTCCAACATGATTGTCTAGGGTATGAATGAGGAACATCTTCCTTTTCTGTCTTTATTTAAGAGTTCAATTTTAGCTCTTTAGTGGAATGAGTTAAAATTAATGGATCGGACCTAAGTGAATCATTTGTTGATTGTGATTAGGTTATGTCTATTGAAGCTTAAATTTAGATAGCCCGCCAAGATCCCCAATCCACACGGACTTGTATGGATCACTTGATATATTCTACCGGACCAATTTATGGGTCCATTTAGAATTGTATTTAATATATTAAGAATATAATTTGCACATTATTTATTTAAGGGGCCATTTAATTATATTAATATATTAATGAAAGGCATGTGGGCTTGTTTCTTTTAGTAAGAATGGGTCTAGTTCACATGTGGACTTTTTTATTAAAGTCCAAATGGATTAAATAAAATAAGAAAACAATATGTAGGCCCAAGTTCTAGTCATGGGCAGCAATGGCTAATTTTTAGCCCATAATATTGTTTTATTTTATTATTTAATTAAATGGAAATTAATTAATATGTTAATTAATTATTTAATTAAAAATCAAATCTTTTTCTGATTAGGAAATATGTTTCCTAGTAGTATACTACTATTAGTATTATACTAAATATAAAAGACTTTATTTGTTTAGTCAAATTAGGAAGTCTTTTATATAGTCACAAATACACTAAAGAGTTTGATTAGGGTTTGAATATTATATACATGACAAGTTGAATTCAGATTGCTATAAAATATATATAATATATATGGCAACTAATTGCCGAGATATGTATGATATATATATAATAAGTAGAATTCATGCATATATGGTAAAAAGTGGCTGTGCACTATATATAAATATATATATTAGGTGTGCAATTGATTGCACTATATATATATATATAGATATATTAGGCGGTGCAGTAACATATATATATATATAATGATATATATTAGGCGTGTATACTTACTTGATTGCGTGTGCAGTATAAGTGCACAGAAATATATATATTTTGCGGCAATAGATATATGTATATGCTTTATATATATTTTGCGGCAATAGACATATATATATATTCTTCATATATTTTCAAGGAACCCTAGTTTTTGCAGTTGAGAGATTTTTCTTTTGCTAGAGAAAAATAAAATCCAACTCTTAGACTAGTGTGAAATTCGGCCAAGAGAGATTGTGAGTAGAATTGTTCTTATTTCGATAGTGCACTAGTGATCTTTACATCAAGAGGTCTTGTGCACAATTTCGAATAAGGTTCACGCGAGTTTCAATATAACGATTGTGAATTCAAAAGTGACTGGGACATTCTTAACAATCTATTGGAATTTTTGTGACTAACAGAAATCAGAAAAGTTTTGTTGTCCATTCTCAGGTTCACAATTCAAAGAAGGGAGACCACGCTCCTAGGTGATTCACGTTCGTGATTGGATTGGAAGATCTTACGGATTACCATCGACGCATAGTCAATCGGATCACGCGACAAAGGTACGATATCTTTTGGTATATATTGTTTAATTAATTAAAGGGTTAAGGTTCATAAAAAGGAAAATTTTTTAAAAGCTACTAAATCTATTTTTTAGTCTCGCTTCCGCTGTGTGTACTACGGTATTTTTCCCTACAATCACTGGGGGTGAAAATCCGAATAACGACTTTACAAGGACCAAGATCAACCCTGGTCGAAGGGGTATCAAGTGGTTCGATACCGACTGTCCTAGGCAATGCAAGTAAGACGTGGAACACCAGAAAATAGATTAGAATAAGTCTTTTATTGATCGTCACTTTGCATTACAAATATATGAACTATGTATTCAGGATTAACAGTAGGGTATGGAGATTCAGTGGATAATGGAGATGGTGAACTCGTGCATGTTGATAAGTAGAACTTGATCGTAGGGTTTCTGGCCGTGATCTTTTGGTCTCATCTTTCTTTGATCTCCCCTTTTCCGATGAATTAGCTGCTGTATATATATGTCCTGTTTGCTTGCCATGCACTCCTATAATTTCGGTCTAGGGTTTGGCAATTATGGGACTTCCTCCCATGTAGAAGATAATCTCAGAGCTTTACGTGCAGAATCCGATCTTTCCTTCCTAGGAGGAGTCAATCTCGTGATTAAATCTTTCCTTCCTAGAAGGTCTCTGACTAAGTTGACCTGCTTGAAATAGGACTCTCTAGCGGGAAGGAGTACACTTCCTCTGTTTTGACTGGATGACGGCATTTTAATAAGTCTTTATGGAGCTTCTAATTTCTAGTATGAAAATCTTACTGCTTGGTATCTTCCTGCTTAGCGGGGTGGCTATATTAGAAAGTGTAAGCCAGTAGGCATCCTGCTGATGAAGTGGGGGATGTCTAGCTGGTATTATAGCGGGATGCTTAGCGGAACTCCGAGTCGTGGTGCTGCGGGGTTCATACTATGGCGGGATGCTCAGTGAAACTCTGTGTCGGAGTGCTGCGGGGTTCATACTATAGTGGGATGCTCAGTTGAACTCTGTGTTGGGGTGCTACGGGGTTTATTAGATACCAGGGTATGACGGGGTTGGACCCCGCTGTAGGCTCTAACGAGTACTTTGACTGGTGATGTTACTTATGAATCGAGATGCTGGCGGGGTCCTTAAGTAGCTAGGGGAAGGCTAGGTCAGACCCCGTTGGAGGAGGTGTGCACTCGGATCAGTCGGAGTTCGCCTCTTGTCAGGGTAGCCGGATGGTGTCTATACTCCTGTATTATCCTTGTGTTGAGGTGGAAAATTCTTCCTTGGTCCTTCACCAGTTTTGGCATTAACAACTTCAAATGACTCTTCAAGTGATAAAGAGGTTGTGGCTAAATTTTTGGCACTTGCTAGCTCTCACAAACGGGACAACAAAGTGAAAATTGTTGAAGAAAGTCCCACGAGCTTGAATGATTGTGAGAATAATTATTTTGCCTTTCCGATCTCCTAAAATGAAGAAGAGAGTGAGAGTCAAGAAGCAAATGACTCTAGTGAAGATGACTCTTCATGTAACTCCACATATGGATATGTGGAGAAAAAGGTTCTAGATGAATTTCTCATTGAGTTTATGAACATAGAAAAGAAGACCAAGGAAAAGACTTAAAGATTGAGAGAAGAGAATTTAGACCTTTTAGCTCATAATGACCACTTAAGTGAACAAGTGGAAAGATCCAAGAAGATTGAAGACAAGCTAAGAGATGAGCTAGCTTTGTCTAAGAGGAATGAAGAGGGGTTGAAAAGGGAGCTTGATGAAGCCAAAAAGTCATTGACTAGGATGGCCACAAGCACCAAGAAGCTTGACAACATGCTTGGTGTTGGAAAGAGCCCTTGTGACAAAAGAGGTCATGGATTTGAATATAGTGAGGAGTCCTCCACTCCCAACAAGACCGTATTTGTCAAGAGCTTAGGTAACAAAGAGACTTCACCCGTGCAAACTCCTAGGAAGAAGATTGATCTAGGACAATGCTCTCATAGTGCACAAGTGAAGGTAGCTTCAAGAAGACAACGTCAAGCTTAAAAAGTTCCTCTTGCTAACTTCCTTCAAGCTCAAGTTCATCAAGGGAAGAGACCAATCATGCAAAATCAACTGAGGAAGCAACCAAGTCTTGGTCAACAACAAAGAAGGAGAGATCCTATCCAACTACCAAGACAACCACAAGGACATGAGAAGGCTCCTATGCATGCACAAGAACATGGTATGATTCCTAACTTCATCCCTACATGTCATCATTGTGGTATTGATGGTCATATTAGACCAAATTGCTTTCATTACATTAGATTGTGTAGGATTAAAAGCATGATTGAGAAAAAAAAGGCAAGAGCTAGATTGCATGATCCTATGATATCTAGAACTCTTGAACCTTTGACCCCTAGGAAGAAAAATGTATCACCTAGGTGGATAAGAAAAGATGAACCCGCTTGCTACGAGACTAACAAGTCTCATATAGGTTCAACCAAGTCCAATGAACTTGGAAGGTCCATAGGACCTCATGACCTTCATTAATGAAGGGTGGTTTTTGACCCCATATGGGGAACTCAAGCCAAGAGAGTTTTTGCATACCTGATGCATGCAAAATATTTTAAAAATCTTATGCTTATTTGTTGATTACTTGAGTAAGCTTGGTTGCACATATGTATATATGTTTTCTATTCAATAAGTGGAAACCATGCTTGTATTACAATCCATGTCATATTTATGTTCAAACATGCATTTTTGGACTAGGAAATCTACATAGGAAGTATGATTTGAATGACCTATAGTTATTTCCATGACATGATGATTCTTAAATTGACATGCTAAATGCCATATGAAAAGCATGAAATTCAAATGACATGCCAAAATGAAAAAGCATGAATTGATGATTGCATAATTCTTAAATGCAAAACTTGTGTGAAAAAGCTTATGAGACTCAAATGATTAAAGGATCTTGTATCCAGTCAAAGGATTTTACAATCTAAATGTCTCTATTTCTTTATTTGTTGAACATGGCTACTATCATACTGTAGGGAAAAATTGTACCCGCAGCGGAAGCGAGACTAAAAAAATAGTTTGAGTAGCTTTTAAAATTTTTCCAATTTTATGAACCTTAAACCTTTTTGATTAATTAAATATATATAATAAATGAACAAAAGATTAATACCTCTTGTCGCGTGATCCGATTGACTTGCGTCGATGGTAATCCGCAAGATCTTCAATCCTAGCACGAACGTGGATCACCTAGGAGCGTGGTCTCCCTTTCTTTGAATTGCAAACCTGAGATCGGATATAACAAACTTTTCTTGATTCGTTAGTCCCAAAAACAATCTAAAGGAACCTAAGATTATTTCGGTCACTTTTGAGTTCTCAATCTTATGATCGAAACTCGCGTGAACCTTAATCGATATAGTATATACAAGCTTGTTAATGAATAAGCAAGCAATATACCATCAAAGAATAATCTATGTTCCTTTTGTTTTTAGTAGAATAAAAAAAAAACTAACTATGAGTTGAGAAGAAGAAGAAGAAGAAAAATTCTGCGCATTAAACACTAGGTCTGGCCGAAAATTATGATAGGCCATATATATGTTGCAAAATTTCTTCTCTCTTTTCACACTTAGGGTGGCCGAAATCCTTGGCCAAAAACAATTAGGGTTGCCGCAAAAATCAAACAAAAGGGAGAGTTTGAATTGCACCCTAATTCCTATTTTGTTTAAGATTTCCAAACCCTAATCAAACTCATAAATCTTTTATTCCTTATTTGACTAAAATAAAAAGACTTCGTATTTGATTAAATAAATAAAATTAATTATTTATTTCCTTGTCAAACAAGTCTTTTAATTTAAATATACTACTACCAATAGTATACCAATAGGAATCATATTTCCTATTTAGAAAAGATTTGTTTCTTAATTAAATAATTAATTAATAAATTAATTAATTCTTATTTAATTAAACAATGAAAACAAAATAATATTTAAGGTTAAATACACACCTTGCCGCCCCATATATAAAATATTGGGCCAAATATTATTTTCTTATTTCATTTAATCCATAGGACTTTAAATAAAAAGCCCACATGTGAACTAGACCCATTCATACTAAAAGAAACAAGCCCACATGTCATTCATTAATATATAAATATAATTGAGCAGCCCATTACTTAAATAATGTGCAAATTATATTCTTAATATATTAAATGCAATTCTAGATGGACCCTTAAATTGGTCCGGTAGAATATATCAAGTGATCCATGCAAGTCCGTGTGGATTGGGGATCTTGGCGGGCTATCTAAATTTAAGCTACAATAGACATAATCTAATCACAATCAACAAATGATTCACTTAGGTCCGATCCATTAATTTTAACTCATTCCACTAAAGAGCTAAAATTGAACTCTTAAATAAAGACAGAAAAGGAAGATGTTTCCTCATTCATACCCTAGACAATCATATTGGAGATAGTGTATCCTCGTGATTAATATCAGTAATCGCCAAGAGTTCATAGACCGCCTATAACTCTCCAAGTTACCATATTTACTCATATGACCACGTTTTGA
The DNA here is from genome assembly GCA_954870605.1 of Acer campestre. Lineage (NCBI taxonomy): Eukaryota > Viridiplantae > Streptophyta > Magnoliopsida > Sapindales > Sapindaceae > Acer > Acer campestre. The sequence goes on along the minus strand of OX940800.1, from coordinate 25,684,505 downwards.
ACTTGGATATTTTGACTTGTCCAGAAGCCATGTTTTCAATAGACACTATTGAAAACTCAACGTTGAGATTTAATATCCAATTACCTCAAAACATCCATATGATGATATTATACTCTCATTTGATAAATGGAGCCACGATGTCCATATCTATAAATGAAGTCCTCTATCGATTAACAAATGAATATCACCAAACTATCGAGGATAGACTATGCGATATAATCGTACTCATTGATAGCTCAAATGATATCACCTGCAACCATAAGTCCATCATTTATCTCAGGATTAAGATAGACTCTCCGATTGTCCTGATAATGAAATTACTTTTATCTACTGACGGTTATAGATAAAGTATTTCATTGTGATCCTGTTCAATGCACCCAGTGCACTAGATTCTTTTGCTCGAAGACACTCTGATGATTTTAGACTCATCATATCTCATTTGATCCCACTCAAATGCTAGCAAAAGAATTCTACAACTTTAACAAGATAAAGGTGCCCAACCTTTAACATAAGTTGTGAACAATATTTAAGACTAACTAAAGAATTGTGTCTACCTCATACATATCCAGATGTACGAACAATTCTTCTTTTCTCATAGTCTTTAGACCTTATGATTATTTACTTTGACAATTATTAAACTATAAATGCTATAAGATTTGTTTAAAACAGAAATCACTTTATTAATATGAAAAAGATTGTTAATTACATTATTACACTCTTGCTATTGAGCATAATCCTAACACATACGGGTTTCATATCCGGAAAAATCAAATAGGGTGCATAGTCGCTCATGCCATGTTTCGCTTATAAAGTTGGATACAGTGTTTATTAAATTGAAAATCAATAAATTCTCTATATCTTTGCTTCTCTCATGACATTGGTGAAATTGGTTTGAATTCTTATTAGAAACCTTTGTCATATGCTTTGCCAAATACCATTGTATTTTGGACTTGAATGCTACATGTCTTGTATGCAAAGCATTTTTGATTCACACTTTTTAATCAAAATAAATCTCCTTGTTTCTCTTCAATTAATTGATTAGCATAAAGTGGCTTATATGATTATACAAATATCTTGTATGCTACTTTCTCTTTTTGCCTTAAGTGACCTTGTTAGGGACTACTCATTTGCCTATATCATGACAAAAAGGGGGAGTAGAATGTGGTGAGGGGAGTTGCTAAATTGTAGTAGCAATTGTGCATATTGGGGAGAGTACATATTAAGGGGGAGTAACCCATTGAGGGGGAGCATTGCATACATATACATTGCATGATGTTGTGTTTAAAAGTTTAATATGCAAATGCTTGTTTTATTTTCACTTGATCAACTTACATACACTTGCATTGGAAGTGTAATCTAATTGTTTTGAAGGTTTGGTAATTCTACAAGAGATTGAAGACTTGAAGTTTTATTTTCTTATCTCTTTGTACTTTGTAATGTAGAATATCCCGTAGCTTCAATTATATTGTGAGGATCAATGTGAGTTGTGGTTTTGTCACGAAATAGCCAGAGGGGGAGATTGTAAGGATTCCCATTTTTGATTGGCTTATTTCGTGGACAAACCACATTTTGGGGTTTGAATTGTAAGGGTAGAATAGGTGTTTGAAGATCAAGCTCAAAGGCCCTTTTCAAGACCTCAAGGTGACAAGCACTCCAAAGGTATATTCTCTAGTGCTTATTTTTCTTTGAAGAGATTTAGAAGCACACACACACTTAGCATACTTGCATATGTGTGCATTCTCTTCACATGTCACATTTCACACTAGCACTTTGATTGTATATCTTGTTGTGTGTTTTTTGTGTCTTGCAATTCGTTTTCGGAATGTGTTCGAAAACGTCCGCGCGTGCACGATAATGTGCTTGGTTTTATGCAAAGACCGCTCACGGAGAATGCCCTTGGCTTCTCCTTGGTTTCACCTCTTTTGGTGAATCGGCGGTTACGATCGGCGGTTTGGCCGCCGAATCGAAACCGCCGATCAGACCTGATGCATTTAATATCTCGGGTCTGATTCTGTGGTTAGATCGGCCGTTATGAAACTACCGAATGAAACTGCCATTGCTCCCCTATTTCTCTTGGAACCAATTCTGCGGTTATGATCTGCGGCCTAGCCGCCGAATGAAACCGCCGATCGTGCGTTTTCAGGGGCAAACTTGTCTTTTCACATGCCCTGTTCTTGATGTCTATAAATATCACACTTTCTCTATTCTCTAACTTAGTTCTCTGACTCTAAAGAACCCTAAGCTTCAAACAGAGATACTTGAGAGAAAATCAATCAAGAACTCACTTTTATACACTCAAAACCACGTACATGTGCATCAAAGATCATCTAAGCATTTTCTAGCATAGTTAGTTTGCTTATTTGAATGGGTTTTGCTCAACACACATCCTTTGGTATGTTCTTCACTAATCTCATCTAAGTTTAGTGTTTTATTTATCAAAGAAATCTCTTTTATTATTTGTATGCACTTAGAATATATTCTAGATACAAAATAGAGATTGTTGTGTTGACATGATTGAGTGTTGTATTTTGATAGTAACATCTAGGTTATTTAATCTATGATTTGCTAAACTTTATGACATGTCATTTAGCCATTGATATCTAGGATTGCATTTATTGCCATCTAATCATCCTAGATAAGCATATAGAGTTGCCTAGCTCTCGTTGCATTTGTTGAGTATTATATATATTCACATAGGTTGTAATCTCTTCATTGAGAAGTAAGTCTTGCATGTAGCTTCCGGGATTAGGTTGCTTAGATCGCAAGCAATTGAAGTCTTGTGTGATAGACCGGGATTAGGTCGAACACCGGGATTAGGTGGTCACACAAACAATTGGACTAGGTTCACTTATACCGGGATTAGGTAGGTGTGTGATTATATACCGGGAGTAGGTTGTAGTCGTTTAACACATTTAGTGGATTTGAGGTTCGAGTGTGGCGCACTTACTAGCCCATGGTTTTTCCTGTGAGGGTTTCCACGTAAATATCAAGTGTCATTTATAATTCCGCACCATATTACACTTGATATATTGTATTGACTAGATTGGGGTATTTTCGTAAATTGACTAAACGCGAATATTGGGTAAAATTGTTAAAGTCTATTCACCCCCCCCCCTCTAGATTAATATTGAACATACCGAGTTATTTGTTTCAAATCCCTTTTGAAGCAGCCGAGGTCCCAGGAGGCGTTAGACCGAGTACCTGGGTACCAGTGTTTGACCGATTGGGTCCACCTCTCCCAGTCCGACAGGCGGATCTCAGACCCAGACTAGTGAAGTCCGCAATCGAAGTTCCCCCTAGGAGGGCCCAATCTCCACCAAAACCAAGGAAAAAGGAGAAAGATCCACATCCCGATTCAGAAGGAAGAGCTAGAGCCCGAAAGAGCTCCAAAGAAAGACGTCAGAGAGCAAAACAGAAGGAGGTGGTTATTGATTCAGAAACTTTGGATGAAGAGGGTTCATTAGCCCGATCCAGAACCAAGAAATCCCAGTGCCTAGAGGATTAAATGACCAAGATGGCAAAGGAGTAAGAGCAGTTAAAGAAGGGAAAGCATCACAGAATCTGGAAAAACCCCCTTGGAGAGATGAATGCACCTTTCTCCAAGAGAGTTAGGGAGGCGGGGTTACCTCCCAAATTCAAGATGCCTTCAGAGAAATATTCCGGGATAGAGGACCCCGTCAGCCACCTGGAAAGCTTTGTCCATCAGATGGAAGTTCAAAGCGCAACCCGACTAGCCATATGTAGAATGTTTCCTTCAACCTTGACTAACTGCGCCAAAACATGGTTTAGAAAGTTACCACCAGGTAGTGTTGATTCCTTTTCCAAACTCACCACAGCTTTCTGTGCACAGTTTTAGGGGATCAAGTCTCGTTCCAAAGATCCTATCTTGCTGCAGTACGTGGTTCAGGAGCGAGGTGAAACTTTTAGATCCTATGTGGAGAAATTCCATAAAAAAGTTATCCAGATGGGTGTTTTCGATGAGAAGGAAACTTTAGCCAACTTCCGAATGAACTTGTGGGCTGGTAGACTATTTCGTTCTTTTGCCAAGCATCCTCCAGAGACGTACCAGAAAGCCTACAACCGGGCTATAGAACAGGTGGATATAAAAGAACAGCTCCGGATTCAAATCGAACACGATGAAGCCCGATTAGCACCATGCCATAAAAAGGAGGCTCCAAAGCCTTCACCAGCCAGGAAGTTCCATAATCACCCTCCAAACCGGTCTACCTACCGACCGCCTCCTATTCCTTTGAACCAAGAAAGATATCTGCCCAGGAGCTCACCCATCAGGGAGATCCCTCTGAAGGAAGTGTCCAAAGTAGCAAGAGAGAAAGATGGCTATAATCCCAACACCCCTCTCAATGCTTTGCGAGAAACCATCTATCTCGCCATTCGGGATAAGGGCCTACTCAAAAATCCAGGTCCCATGAAAGTCCTAATTGACAAGAGGAATCAGTACAAATATTGTGATTTCTACGAAGATATAGGGCATATCACCTCTGAGTGCTACAGCCTCCGTAATTAGATTGAAGGATTGGTAAGAGGAGGCCTTCTAACTGAATTTCTACAGTAGGTGCGGGACAGCATCAAGGAAGGGAAGCAGGTAAAAAGTAGGATGCAGGAAGCAGTAAAAAGACGGAGAGATGGTGAGAAAGATTTAATGCAGCAGATCCAAGTGATCCACACCATCAGTGGAGGCCTCACTCTAGCTGGAACTTCCAATAACTCAAGGAAGAACCACACAAGGAAGATTCCTAAGCTCAATGCTGATCATAAGGTACTTAAAGTCAATAGTGGACCCCGAGATCTATCCTGCTCTACCGCATGATGATCCTATGGTAATTATAGTACAGATCGCTAACTGCCTGGTGCGCTGCATCCTGATTGATACGGGAAGCAGTGTTGATATTCTGTTCAAGGGGGATCATGAGAAACTCAATCTGAAGAACTCTCGTTACAATAGTTGCACCTCCCTTTTGTATGGGTTCATAGGGGACTCTGTAATGCCAATAGGGACAAAGATTCTGCCAGCGATAGTCGGAGAAGCACCTCTTCAACAAAACATAATGACGGAGTTCATTGTGGTAGATACCCCGTCTGCCTATAATGCAATTTTGGGTAGGCCTTGTTAGGATTATGCTCAATAGCAAGAGTGTAATAATGTAATTAACAATCTTATTCATATTAATAAAGTGATTTCTGGTTTAAACAAATATTATAGCATTTATGGTTGAATATTATAATTGTTAAAGTAAATAATCATAAGGTCTAAAGACTATGAGAAAAGAAGAATTGTTCATACATCTGGATATGTATGTGGTAGACACAATTCTTTAGTTAGTCTTGAATATCGTTCACAACTTAAGTTAAAGGTTGGGCACCTTTATCTTGTTAAAGTTGTAGAATTCTTTTGCTAGCATTTGAGTGGGATCAAATGAGATATGATGAGTCTAAAATCATCAGAGTGTCTTCGAGCAAAAGGATATAGTGCACTGGGTGCATTGAACTGGATCACAATGAAATACTTTATCTATAACCGTCAGTAGATAAAAGTAATTTCATTATCAGGACAATCGGAGAGTCTATCTTAATCCTGAGATAAATGATGGACTTATGGTTGCAAGTGATATCATTTGAGTTATCAATGAGTACGATTATATCGCATAGTCTATCCTCGATAATTTGGTGGTATTCATTTGTTAATCGATAGAGGACTTCATTTATAGATATGGACATCGTGGCTCCATTTATCAAATGAGAGTATAATATCATCGTATGGATGTTTTGAGGTAATTGGATATTAAATCTCAACGTTGAGTTTTCGATAGTGTCTATTGAAAACATGGCTTCTGGACAAATCAAAATATCCAAGTTCAAAACGTGGTCATATGAGTAAATATGGTAACTTGGAGAGTTATAGGCGGTCTATGAACTCTTGGCGATTACTGATATTATTCACGAGGATACACTATCTCCAATATGATTGTCTAGGGTCAGAATGAGGAAGCATCTTCCTTTTCTGTCTTTATTTAAGAGTTCAATTTTAGCTCTTTAGTGGAATGAGCTAAAATTAATGGATCGGACCTAAGTGAATCATTTGTTGATTGTGATTAGGTTATGTCTATTATAGCTTAAATTTAGATAGCCTGCCAAGATCCCCAATCCACACG